>JAMXDD010000010.1:5673794-5749896 GCA_024733475.1 Syzygium grande | reverse complement strand
TCGATCACGAGTTGGGCACGGACTTCAGAGAACGCCGAGGAAATATTTTGGACCAATGTGGGCGATCTTAGGAAGGTGACGGATTCGATTTGGCCAATGACGTATAATCGGATCACGAGTGATTTCGCATGATCGAGAGTACACATGGTGAGCGATTTCGAACTAACCTAAATGATCAAGACCTCGGTACTAGTGATAATTCCTCACGCTCTCTCGAAAATCGAGACCATTACGGTTCGAACAATCCTAGGTCGATACGCTGTAACACCTAAATAACCGCTTGTTAGTGAGAGGCTCTAGAATTTTAAAATGAGCAAATTTAATCGAGAGATTGGACCCGAACTTTGACGTCGAAATTTTATGAACATTTACGATTATTTTGCAAGACCAACGTCGTTTTGGTGTGGCCATGCACATTTGGGGCTAATCTAGCCAGAAATTGGAATTTCGGACGAAAATTGGGGAAAATTACGGTTTTGCCCCTATGGACCTCGAGGTTAGATTTTGAGCCCGTTTGAGATTATTTTTCAAACCGATGTCATTTTGGGGCGACCACACACATTTAGAGTGGTTTTCGTCAAAATTTGAAATTTTGGCTCGAGAGCGAAAAATAATATTATTTTATTTTGAAACTTTGCGCATTTAAATTCGAGGGCTTAAAAAGTGAATTTCTTGAATCCGACGCCATATTATGTTGGCTACACACATATGGAACATATATGTGTGAAAATTGGAATTTCGACTACGAACAGGAAAAATGATGGTTTTGTTTTACGGGTTATTTTTGATTCCGAATTTTGGAGGATAATTAAGGAAATTAATTAAAATTAGACTTATCCTAATTATAGTAGCAAATGACCAAAATGCCCTTGAATTATTGGATAAGATTCAATATTAGCCCTTGGATGAGGGGTAAAATGGTCATTTTAGGCTAGATCTTTGACACTTGGCACCCTAGCCCCTAATATTTGACCAAGATAAGACCCTCTCTCTCTCCTCTCACCCTCCCCTCACGCGGATCAGCCCGGACCAGCAGCTTCTCCCCATTTTCTCTCTTGATTTTGCCTCGTCGGAGCACACCCCCGGGCCACCGGAGCCTGGGTCGCTTGACCACCGTGCCTCACCGTCGACCACCCCCCCTAGCCTCGCCCCTCGCCTCTGTCCAGCCTTTCTCTCTCCCTTTTCTCTCTTTTTCTCTTTTTTCTTTCTTGGTTTAGCACCCGCCGCCACGGCCGAGGCCTCGCCGGAGCTTCAACGGAGCTCGGATCGCTGTTCCGCCGCCACCTGACCATCCACCCACTCAGACGCGTCCCGTTCAGCACTGTCGATAAAGGTCCATACGAATGCTTCACCGCGTTTCATGCGGTCACTATTCCACGCTGTCCGTATGTCGCTGGCGGCATTACCGGCCACCTCGCCGCCACCGTTTCCCCATTCAGATAGTGTCCGTACGGATTCGCCACCGCCTCCATGACGATCCTTTGTTCACCGTCCGCACGCCGTTTACGGAATTCGCCGCCGATTTCTTTGTTCACCAGTGATCGCCGCCCGTTCCCCTCCGTGGTCCAGAAATTAAGTGAGTAAAATTCTAAACCCGGATTAGGACTGATAGTGCATTTTTCTGGACTGATTTAGGTATTATCGGTGCATTTTGAACTAAATTTAGGTAGTACCAATGTATATTTCAGACTGGGATGAGGACTGATTGGTAGAAATTATTATTGGGAAAATTTAGTGGATTAATGAGAATTATTTGAGGAGATTAATTGGATTATATGACCAATTTAGGAGCCCATTGGAAAATTATCAAGTATGTCCGGATTGACTAGTTGTACGTAAATTGTACTTAATTGTGATTGATTGCGTACTACCATATCGCATGTTGTGTGGCTGATTTTTGTGGGGTGCGATTGGACACTTTGTTTGGCTTGCAATTAATTATTGAATTATGAATCGCACGTTGAGCCACATGATATTAATTGGGCCAATTGAGCACGTGTTGTGATATTGAGTGTTTGAATTATATTGGTGCTTGTGGTGCATTGCATTGCATAATATGGACACGCATTGTGTATGCCAAGAGTGAGGCATGTGATGAAATTGTGTGAGAATGCGTGTATCCGTCATGAGCCTGTGATCACCTAAAATACCTGAAGCGTTATACGCTGGGTTCAACTAATAATGAGTTGTGTGATCACCTAAGGACCTTCGGGTCGTGATCTTGGGTCGAGACCGCCCCTCATGCGCTTTGAAGTAGGACGATGCCCGGTACATCCGAAAGACGATTATCCTCATGCACTTTGAAGCAGGCTAGAGACTTTGGGCCAGATCGGTTGCTGCATCTCATGCACTTTGAAGCAGGCTAGACGACGGGCCATGAATGCTGTTGACTCAAGTCGTAATAAATAATAAATTGGGCGATTGCCGGTGTGCTGTGTGGGGCGGTGAGCCGAGAAAATGCACGTGACATGTCGACGACATTAATATGCATGAACATGCATGGACCGGCATGCGAAAAGTGTGAGAATCGGTGCATGAGCATGTGATTGGTGTACGTGTGATAAGGTGTGCCACGTATGTGTTGTGACTATTATATATTGAACTGTCTAACCCTGCAGGGTCGAGAATTGTTCGATTGTTGTTGCATTATGGTTTTAAATATTTGTTTCCGGTCAGGAGATTGCATGCTAGCCTAGCCTAGATTTAGCGGTTGAACTCGAGATTCGTCTCACGGTTGTGTAAACCGAAACTTTTCAGACCCCAAGAAGTGAGGATGGCGGGGACGCCAATCCATTTTGGGATTCCCGGAACCATGAAAGTGTTGCCTGTAGTCTAGGAGGTGGTTGATGAGGAACCTACGGAAGCTGATGAAGAACCGGATTCCTTGGAGGGGGTGTGAAGCTGGAGGATGTTTTTAAAGCCCGTCTTAGTCGGGTTTAGCTTCCCTAGCCATTCGCCCTTTTTGATATCGTGGCTGCTAACCCTCTTCTGCGTTATGTCTTTTTGGTTTTATGTAATGAATATATTGTAAAAGGTTTTTATGTTGAGAATGTATATTCTTGAGTGTTGGGTTGTGCTATCCTTGGCATCATGTGTTTTATTGTCCGGGTGTATATATTTATTTATATATGTGCTTCCGCTTGTGCTTGATCTCTGTGTGGGCATTGGGTTGGTGATGCTTCTTGGGACGCCGCACCATAATCGACCGGAGGTGGGATGCTCGCTTCGTAGGGTTCGGGGCATGACATCAACCTAGAGTTAATGGACCCTCCAGAGTTTTTGAGCGAATTAGTGACAATGCTTACAAGATCGAATTGCCGGGTAAGTATAATGTATCCGGAACTTTTAATATAACAGATTTGTTACCTTACGACGTTGAAGAGGAAGAAGATCCTGAGGAGATTGACGATAATGAAGGCAAAGTAGATTCGAGGACGAATCTTTCTCTAGCAGGGGAGGATGATGCACCTAGGGGATCGGTGGACCCATTATGCGACTAGACGAATTGACGGGCT
Organism: Syzygium grande; assembly: GCA_024733475.1. NCBI lineage: Eukaryota > Viridiplantae > Streptophyta > Magnoliopsida > Myrtales > Myrtaceae > Syzygium > Syzygium grande. Next base: position 5,746,381 of record JAMXDD010000010.1, on the reverse strand, counting down.
TGAAGTCAACGATCTCAAATTGAGCTCAAATTTGGTCGGCTGAAGCGAAATGGTATGCTAATCAATACTCATGCCGTTGGCTATGACTACTATGGATTTTCGTGATTCGAAGTCGTTTAGATAGATTTTTTCTATTTTTTAGTATTTTTTATGGGTTAATTTAGTAAATGGTAGTTTTTTAATTTTACGTTTTGATATTTACTAATCCTAGTAGGGTTAGGTTTGAGGGTATATAAACTTATTTTAGGGTTTCGTTTGATCAGACTTTTTGATATTTTGATTTGATAATCATACTTGGAGGACGAATTGTTCTTCTGTCGAATTTTCTTGTTCAGTCAATCTTTCTATCGTGTTTCGGCATCAACATCTTCGACGTCACCTTAATCACTATTAGGATTCATAGTCGCTGATGTGGGATTAGATTGTAATGGTGAAACTAGTGGTGATAATTTCGATTGAATAAATCAAATGCACCCAGTTTCGGTTCAAAAAATTGTAGCTCTTCGAGCTGTGAATCTCAAAGCATTATGACTTTCTTTCTCTAGCATGATGGAACACAACCTGTGAGACTGTAGATAATTTCGAAAGGATCCCGATTACGTATTTTGGGGAGACTTTAGACAAATTTCAGACCATTTTCGTCCAACGCAATGCGACATCGATAATTACTAAGATTTTACTTTAAAAATCTTACTAAATGACAAGGGAAATTATATGGCATTTCCATGTTATGAAGTATCTGTAGAGGGAAAAGACATTTAAATAGCTAGGGTAAGATCAAGAAAAGGAGAATTATCTTTTCCTATTATGTTCGTAAAATTCTGGCAAGTATTCTATTGCAAGAACATTGCAATAGCCACATGGCACAGTACGAAAATCCCCATTGAAACTCCTCCACCCTCTATAGACTGAACGTATCTTCTCGTAAAGGTCTACGACACCGATTAAGTGCGCGTTTACCAAAACTATTGAGCAAAAAACTAAGTAAAATATGTGACCAGAATCTCATTTGAAGGTTGAAAAAGTACATCTTTTATACATAAATCGCAAATTACGGAAAGGAAAAGGCTCAGCCAAAAGAAGTTTTGGCCCCAAATGTAAAAATTTAGAGGTGCTAGTAAAGAAGATCGAATGATATGATAGAGGTGTTTCAATTGCTTCAGAATATTTCAGGGTGTTTCAAAGACTGGTAAGACTGCTTTAGGGTTAGCCTCATCCTTAGGGATTATGGGTTTTTTCCATTTGATTTTCATTGCATTATTCATGCCTAATCTACACATAGTTGATGACATGACATAAGCCGCATCATTTTGGTAAGATTTTCTTAATGGAGCTTTATTACATGCAGCATTATTTTCGGGAGATCTTTTCCTTCTTTCTTCCCAAATGCTATAGAAGATTTATCTTTAAAGTGCATTGATGTGGACAAAAGCGTAGATAGATGAATTTTTCCTAAACAGGAATATAATTTTATGTCGAATTTCAATGTCTACTTAGTTCGTGAATCTCTGTACTATCGCACTCTCGATCTTTTAAATTCTGTATGATATGTGACAATCTCATTCTCAAAAATCAAATATACATATAATGTTATGTGAACACTTGTAACAAATTCAGTCTACACATAGATAGATATTTCCCATAAGTAGATTTAGGTACGTACCATATTGATCACACGCAACAGCACCATGAACTGGCGGCATGCCTTCTATCATAGATGGTTCGAGCAGGAGCGAAAATAAAACCTGAAGCATCTCGGAGTTCCTGGTGTTGAGGGCCAGGTACAGGGGAGATTTCTGATCCACGTTCTTCCAGTACATGGGCTCCAAATCTTCCCTCAACATATGGCGCACCAGGCCAACGTCACCAGTAAGCACGGCCTCGTGCAAAGCGGTGTTTCCATCTTGGTTCTTCAGCCTCAGGAGGATCTTGTCCTTGACATTGGGGAGGTCTTTTGCCCAGCGGGTCAACATATGGACGACTCCAATTGCCTTAGCCTTAGTGGCGATGCGGAGGGGGTATTTCCCCAATCATCTTGGGTGGCTATGAAATGGTCAGGGACATTATCAAGCAGGATCCTTAGGATGTCGCCCTTGCCGGCAGCAGCTGCAATGTGGAGTAGTGAACCCCTTGATAGCCCTTGGAAATTGAAAGTGGCAGACGGTCTATTTGATCGGCGAGCCTTTCAATCACGGAAATGAACTCTTCCACATTGACCCCTTTGATAACATCTACCAGTTTGTTAGCAGCTGCATACAAATCTTCTGGTTCTGGTCGCGCTGCGGTTCTTGCAGCCGCCAGAGCATTATTCATTCTCTCCCGTCTACTCCTCCAGATTTCTTCTTCCTTCAAAGAATCCATTTCATCCTTCATGACCTCCTCCTTGATCGGGTTGCTCATGCCAGCGTCCTCCTCCCCTATAGATAGCTTTACGTCCACTAGCCTAAGCTATGCAAGTATAGTTCTTGCAGGGAATAAGGGTTGTGTAAGGAGACGCTATATCAATTTAAATATTAAGTAAAGTATTTAAACTCTCATAATATTTAATAGTGGTCATACAAAATTTTATATGGATCCGAACAGAAAGTTTTGAGTTTAAAAATTGTTGAACAAGATTGCAGATACAAATGATTCGCTGTGAGAATTTAATTGCAAGAAATTAATAAGATGCTATGGATTTGCTTGGTGGTTCGACACATGGTTACTCAAATGAATAACATAATGTGGTCCTCGAAAGAATGCTGCATTGGCTAATCAGTCAGCACACCTTTTCCCCTCAACAACTCTACAATCTTGCAAATTGGTGGGGAAGCTCGGAGATTTTCTCAGTGGGGGCAACCAGAAAATGAAGATCATTTTAAACGCGGAGAAATTCTATTTACGGCCCTAAAGTTTGATATTTGCTGCAGTTATGTTATCGATCTCTTGAAATTTAGATTTTGGCTCACAACTTCTGTTTGTGTCTAATATCGATCCGATTTTTTCCATGTAATTGAGTTAATTTACAGCATAGTTTTGGCTACATAATTGACAAGCCAAAAATGTCACGTAATAATATTATTGAAGTTTAAATCATGAGCAATAAGGGTAACTTAGATTCAAATAAATGTGAGAAAATGAAAATCGCCCAATAGTTCTTGTCACAGTTATTGGGCATGATGTGATTGAATCGTGACATAATTTTGTAATCGACACGGATAGTCCAAAAGTCATCCAAAAAGGATGTTAAATTTGGCAATGTAAGTGCATGTTAAAGACCGTTGTAACATGATGTAAAAGTTCACAGATAGAAATCGAAAATAATTTTATCTCTAGCAAAACAAGTAACAATCCGAGTGTGTTTATAACTTAGATCCTTTTGTTCTGTAACTCAACCATATTAATTCTTAATCAAAGGCCCAAATCATAGCAATGAAATATGATTTTGAAAGATTACTTATACCAAAAATGATGGACTAATTCTCTGGGATTGTCGAAATGATGTGATCAAAACCTGCACCAATAGAAGTTTTGATGACGCCACAGATTTGAAGCAAGGTTCTACACGTGTCTCAAGATATTTTGTCGAGATTTTTTACAGATGATAAGATAGATATAACAACTGCAAGTGAATTTAAGCATGGATGAGAGGTTTTTGATTCGTCTCTTTTGTGAGCTTGCAATATCCATTTTTGTGTTGTCCCTGAGAGTTAGCAGGAACGACAAATCCTTTTCTAAATATACAAGAGAAGTGGTTGTACGCACTAAGAGTGAAGACATTTATGTAGGTGAGAAATGAAGTGGATAATGGACTCTTTGTAAATACTCAGAGGTGTGGTTTATAATTTGGTGAGAGAATCTACTGCGTTGTGTGTACAAAGTGTGAAACGGCTATACTTAGTGAATAGCGAGGTTGCTGTAGAAAGGAAGTCAAGTTCTAAGATGACAGCAAGTTCTACATTTGTAACAAGGTGACATGTGTACTTTTGCCAAAAGCTAAAGGAATCCAGTCTATTTGGGCTGCTAGAGGGGAAAGAGGAGTAGGCATACTCAAACGAATATTTATAAATTTCATTTGCAATTTCTCTTTCTCTAAACTTTTTAATTTCCATGGATTGTAAAAGCTAATTTACATTGAAGTAGAAGCACAAATTTTTATTGGGATTGATTCTACAAAAATAGTATGTATTTTCTCGCAAAATCATCACCTCCCTCTTATTTGCATATTTGGGCCTAATAAATATCTTCAAATGTCTTTAGAGTTGGACTAAGTGAGAAAATATGATCTTGGTGAAAAAAAAAGTAGTAATTATGATCTTGACAGTTCAACACCCAACCATTCATAATTACCAAATTTACATGATTGCCTCTGGTTTAGTGTGGAGGCCATCCAAACACAAATCGTTGAAAAACAATTGAGTTACTAGCGTAGTCAATAGGCTATCCATAAATGTTACCGCAGGATCTCTCATAAAATATTTACTCAAAGAACTTATGGATAGAATACCTTGGCACTCCTCTTGTTTGCTCTAATGTGCTAAAACAAAAACCACTTCTTTTAAAATATAATACTTGGATTTAAATTAAAAAAACCCCATTTAGTCAACTTAAACTAGTAATCCAACTCCTACAAGGAATATATATTATTATTTCATATTTCAGTCAACCAAAAGTTGAGTGAAGACTTTCCTAATTTAAATCACATGGTAGAGCTTCGTATCAGGTTTCATTTATGGATTCAAATTTGATTCCAAGAATGGCAAAACCCGCCGAGGAAGGTATTGTGGTCACTAGTGTTGCCACCCTTAGGCGTGTGTTTAGCAGGTCCTTTATTTCGTCCTGTTCCGATGGGAAGGAGACTGATCACCCAGGAATCGAGCTTTTGGCCAGAGAATGCATGCATCGCCGCTTGTGCTGATGTCGTGCAAAGTGCAAACTAAAATTAGCAGATTCAACCAGTGGGGTGCGGAAGCCAAAAGGAGTGAAGAGAGGACACTTTGGGCTACCTAGAGAAAGAACGGTAGTCCTAATGCAGCTGGAAACAAAAGCTATTATAATGATATGCTAGTAACATCATCGAATAAGAGTGAACCAATTAAGAAAGAATATAATGATAAGTGTGTGATCCAACATCAAGATTGAAGACGATTGACATTTAACAAAGGAAATATTAGACAATTAGCAAAAGAAAAACGAAAGGAAATATTAATCATTTTGAGAAATACATTACCTTCGAGACGAAAACTTGCTTCTCCAACGATCTAAGGACAATATCAAAAGCAGACAACTCGTTTTTTGTACTAAAGATGAACCAAAGCGGCCATTTTATACTACATTAAAGGGCAAATTAAGCTTGCTGTTCAATAAATTTTCGGACATAGTTGCTGTCTTGCTTTGAGTCCCTTGAACCGATCCTATTCTTTGCTTTAACCTGTCCCCGAAGGATCACGGTTGCCTACCATAGAAGCAAAGAGGCTTAGAACTAGTTTTTTATGTATTCCGCTGGCATTTCAATAGTTACTAGGATCATCTTTCATACCAATTACTATCACATATCAAAGTTTAGTTATAATTGACGAATCTGCTGTTGTTGAGGGTAGGAACATTATGACGGGGAAACCGTGTGATATTTCCCGCAATATCAGTTCTACTATTACCAGCCTAGGCTCGTCTTGGAAAAGCATTACCATGGAAAAACTTGCCCAGACAGCAAAACTAGATTTCCTCCCACCCAATCGGAAGGAAATAAACTTGTGGTTGCTCCCCATCCGAGGCTATTGAAGAGGGATGTCTCATTTTGAACATTGTCTTGTTGGGTACTTTCCTACTCCCAATATATCTTTCTACTTAGTAAAAGGCATCGTAGAGAAACTATGGGGAAAGAGAATCTCTCAGATGTCTCGGCCACAGAGGATGGCTACTTTTTCTTTAGGTTCTCTAATGGTTCCAAATTATTGGAGGTTATGAAGGTGGGGATTTGGGATATAGCGGGGAGACCCTTATTCTTGCAGAAATGGCACCCTCTCATTAGGTTAGAGAAAGTAAAGATTACATCCGTGCCTATTTGGGTCCGCTTGTACAATGTACCCCATGTCCGGTGGACCAAAATCGGATTAAGCTATGTATGTAGCGTGCTTGGAAGACCCCTATACTAGGTAGCACCGACACGCGACACGCCGACACGCGACACGATTACGACACGACACGACACGACACGTTATTTCTCAAAAATGCAGAATTCCGACACGTTGCGACACGTTATATATAAAAAATAAATTTTTATATATACATGATAAATTATCATTTTTAAATTTGATTCAATTAAGTAAATAAATAATAATAATAACCTAGAATGAATTTACCCTAAAATAATTATACACATAAATTTTCAAAAAATAATTATGTATAAATATATATTAGTTAAGAAATTAAAAGTAAATAATCAAATTTTAAAAAAAACGAAAATACAAGACCAAAAATAGAAAAAAGCAGCCTATTTGATCAAAAAAAGAAGCCCAGCCCATTTCACTTTGTCAAAACCTAGTAACGTCTTCTTCGTATCCCTCCCCTCCCTCCGCCTCCTCCTCTCTCCAGCTTCCTCCTCCGCAGTCCGCACGACGCAGGCTCCTCCCACCTCTTCCTTCTCCTCCGTCACCGGCGGAGCGCGAGATGATGGCGTGAGGTGCGTCGTCCTCGGCGCCGGAGAAGCGGGTGGGGAAGGAGACGACGGGCCTCCCTCCGTCTCCTTCTCTCTCCAGCTTCCTCCTCCGCACGCTCCTCCCACCTCTTCCTTCTCCTCCGTCACCGGCGAAGCGCCAGGCAAAGGAGATGATGGCGTGAAGTGCGTCGTCCTCGGCGCCGGAGAAGCGGGTGGGGAAGGAGACGACGGCGTGGAAGGCGTCGTCCTCGGCGCTAGAGATCTGCACCTTCTTCTTCGTTTCTCTTGGATGCACCTCACCCGAAGGGACACGCGTGTCGCCGGCGTGTCCGGCGCATTGACCGCGTGTCGGATCTCCGACACGCGTTGACCGCGTGTCCGAGCGTGTCGGCCGCGTGTCCGAGCGTGTCGGAGCGTGTCGGACACGCGACACGTGTCGGACACGGATTCAAAAGCAAAAATAGCGTGTCGGTGCTTCCTAGCCCCTATATATGGATAAGGCCACTAAACAAAAACGGCAGCTTTCATATGCTGGGGTATGCATCCTCCTAAATTTTAGTAGTTCATTTCCAAATAAATTTGATGTTGACATGGGGAAGGATGAGGTCTTTGAGGTGACTGTTGATTACAGTTGGATTCCACTCAAATGCAAAAAATGTAAATGCTTTGGTCACAAGGATTGTCCTACGATTAGTAAAGAAATCTGGTTCCCTAAAGTAAAAAAAAAAATGTGCCCCTTCTCCTATTTTGAGGCCGGAATCAGAAGATCTGATGCCCAGAACACTTCTGAACCCTCTGGATCAGCCCCCACTATATTGCCCAATTCAAATGCCTCGGCTGCTCAGCTGGCTGTTCCTATTGCTGCCCAACCTGTTTCAACTTCTTCTGAGTTCAAACCAGTTGGTAGCAAGAAAAAAAGGATCCCACAAGATAAATAGAGGTACTCTGAACTCAATGGCCTCTGGGAATAGATTTGCATTACTGGAAGTGGATGACCACTCAAATAATTGTAGTTGCTCTATTGTCTTACTTGGGATTGATGGGGGTGGGTTGGAAGAACCTCCTGATCTATGAATATCCTATCCTGGAATGTAAGGGGCTTTAATTGTAGCCCCAAACAAAAAGAGCTTGTGGATTTTGCTTTGTCCCAAGATCCTCATATTCTTATTTTGATTGAGCATAAAATAAAGGAGATAAATGCTGATTTTGTCATTAAAAGTAGATTTCGAGGTTGGAATTACACTCATAACTATATGAGTAGTTGTCTGGGTAGAATCTAGATCTTGTGGAAACTGTCATTTCTCAGCCTAACAGTGACGCAGGTCTCAACACAAGTCATACACCGTCTCATTGAAAAACCTGGAGATGATCCTTTTTTTACTCTCTGCGATATATAGAAGTAATAGTGAAGTTGAGCGCAGGGTTTGTGGCGTGACATGGTAACCTTCTCTACCGCTAATTCCATAAATCTACCCTCGTTACTATTGGGGATTTCAATGAAACGAGGGATACTAATAAACGGATTGGCTCCACTGCTCGATGGACTCCTTGTATGGAGGATCTAAACACCAAGATTGAGGAGCTTGCACCACGTGAACCTCCTTCGATAGGTCCTCACTTTACTTGGACTAACAATAGGGTAGATGGTAATTTAAAAGCAAGTACAATCGACGAGTCCTAATCAATGCAGATTGGAAGAATTGATATAATCACTATTCCGTTGAATTTTTGCTTCCAAGTGTTTCTAACCACTCCTCATGTTTGGTGCATCTTGACCCAACTACTAGGAGGAAAAAAAATCCTAATTAAATTCTTCAATTTTCTGGACCGAAAGCCCCAACTTCTTGCACATGGTAGACACTTGTTGGCAACAAGAAATTCGAGGATTCAAAATGTTTACAATAGTGAAGAAACTTAAAGCTTTGAAGTGATGACTAAAGCACATGAACAGATCTCAATTTGGTTACTTGCATTTGCAGGTAAAAAAAGCTAGGAAAAGCCTATAGTGGATTCAACGGGAGCTTGCTCTAGATCCCTAATCCCAACACTTGGAACGAAGAAAAGACACAATTGGAACAGCTCCTTGCGCTTAGCAAACATGAAGAAGTCCTTCTCAAATGGAAATCTAGAAATTTATGGCTTAAAGAGGGGGATAACAACAACAATAATTTTTTTCGCTTCCATAATGCGTAGAAATGCTCATAACAGGATTAATCAAACGTGTGTTGACACCTATTTTTAATTTGCCCAAAAATTAAATGCACAAAATTTAGGAGTTAATTTTTATTAATTCCTAAAACAAAAATATTTTTATTTAAATGCATTGCATATATAAATTAGACACATTTTACATTAATAGTGCCTATTTTTTTTTTTTTATTATTTTTAAAAAAATTCAAAAATTTCAAAATTTTTTTAAAAAAAAATAAATAAAATAATTTAAAAATAATTTAAAATTAAAATTAACTAATTAATAGATTAATTAGTTAATTTAAAAAAAAATCGAATCGAGTCGGGCGGGCCGGGGCCAGTCGACCCGAATAAAAATTTTAAAAAAGATATTATTAAAGTTGTTCACGTTAGCACCAGTGACCAGCCATCGACCAACCAGCATCCACGTTAGCAAAATCCGAGCAAAATTGATCAAAAGGACTAAATTGGCACAAAGATAAAGGGTTTAGGACTGAATTGACACTAATGTAAAAGGTTTAAAACTAAATTAGTACAAAAAAAGTTTATAACTAAATTGGCACCATTGCAAAAGGTTTAGAATTGAATTGGCACCAAAAAAAGGTTTAGAATTAAATTGACACCAATGCTAAAGGTTTAAGACTTTTTTGATACTTTTCCCTTTGAAACTCACATAACAAATAAGACTCATAAAGACCTACAAACTTAGAAAATGTGTTGATGACACATAGGAACTATGAAGTGCAATAAAGATATGAAGAATCCCGGTTGACCCGTTGACTGGGTCGGATCACGGAAATTCGACCCGGTCAACACGATGGGTCGAGTCCGTTGACCGGGTCGATTCTCACCGACCGGATCCGACCCAACCCGACCCGGTCTTATATTATATTATATTATATTATTATTTTATTTTAAAAAGTAATAATTTAAAATTTAAAATTTTAAAAAAAATTTAAAAAGTTGTTTTTTTTTTTTTTTGTATTTAGTTTTTTTAAAAAAAAAAAAAATTTTAAAAATAAAAAAAATATTTCTTTTTTCTTTCCTTATTTCGTTTTTTTTTTTACTTTTTTATCTCGAAAAAAAAAATTTCAAAATTATTTTTTTTTTTTTCTTTCTTATGTGACTTATCTAAGTGTTTTAGTTTATAGTGGTATCATTATGCATGTTGTTTAAATAATTGCATAAATTTTCACGTTTAAATTAGATAAGCATGAGGTTGCGTAGTAGTTTTTTGCATATGTTTTTCTACAAATTGCATGAGCTGTTCTATTTTTGAATGTCATCCGACTTAGTTAAGGTTAGAGCCTTAGGCTGCATGAATTGTTGTGTCTTTTGATTGCTAATCGTTTTTTTTATTATACACTCGCTTGATCACCTCACATGTTAGGAGAAAGGTCCTAAAATCAATCCAAACTGTCTAACAAATATTTTGGTAATGAATAGGGTAAAATGGTACCGAAAGGGCATTAATTATCCAACTAGTGTAACTAAGTCCCCGAACTCGGTTAATCTCTGGCTCGTAGGAATAGGGTGATTCTCCCGTTACCTTATTTGGGTTTCTAATCGATCCACACCAAATCGATTAGTGGCGACTCTTGTATGTAAATCACCTGCATGTTAAACACTTAAACCCTAAATCGTGATATGGTATGGGCTTGGGAGAGTTCGAGTTAAGTCCCAAACCTAGACTTAGCACGCACGGGTCGACCCCGTGAAAAAGGTCGGTCGTGATAAACTGGCAACTCCGCTGGGAACTTGCATTTTTTAAAAGTGGACTTAAGCCAAATTTTAATCCTGTTCAAAATAATTTTTGTTTAACAACAAGGACTCGTGTATGACCTTATGATAAGGTGTTATTTGTTCTTGCAAGTTCGAATTGATTGTTTATAAATTATTATGTATGCTTTAATAATTTAGTACTACACTGTTGCACACACAATCACGCTGCCAAACCTGAGCCGCGATAGGGCATTTTAGGATGGTGTTGAGAAAGATACGACCTCGAACGCGAACTCGCGATGTAGAGGTTGCCTTTCTTTTCCTCGAAATTTATTTCTAAAAATCGTAAAAAATATCTTTAGCCGCTATTCGGCGTGACTATAAGATATTCCTTTCGATTTGTCCGAGGTTAAAAGGACTTGACACTAACGCGAGGCTGCGACGGTCGGTACCCTTTTAATTTCATTTTGTTGAGCGGTTTAAAATAGAAATCGAACCTCACTCCTCATATGTATGTTGTTGTAATTGCCATGGTTCAAGGAAAGGTATATATTCTATCCCTTTTCATTTTATTATGTAGCCTACTAATTCAATTAATTTGTTATTATTAAGCTACCCGTTGATTGCATTCTATACGATGGGAAGAAATCGATGCCCAATTTGTCCCCGCTCCTAAGAAAATTTCTGGTGCGGTGGGATCGGCGAGACGAGGGATACGCTTATTGTGGAGCTTGTCCGTGAAAATAAGCAACTCTGAGAAGACTGTAGCTTTCCCATCGTTTATAAAATGAGCATCGAGAAGGGCGCCCTTTTGTTAAAAGCCCATTTTTATATATTTTCCATAGTATTTATGTTTATGGGTTTTGTTTTCTTCTGTAAAAGGTATTTATGGGTTGTATCAATGTTAATATAGCTTGGACCACTTTTTATGATATAAATAAATTATTTTTGCACGTTAAAGACACCATCGAGGGCCTTGCCCTAGTGGTATCTGGGAATCAACAAGATCGGTTCGAGGCGACCAGGGGTCGAACCCGGGACGCCGCCTCTAATGTTAATATTAATAAAAAACCCTTTTTCTCATTTTTTTTTCTTTGCAAATAAAGAAAATATGTAATAATATCATGATTAGGTCATGAGATGATTCTTTTTAAGTATTATACTCATTTATTTCAACGTTTTCTCATGTGGTAGTTACAAAAAAATGGCCAAAAAAACGCGCCTCAATAACATGGAAGATGAGATGAAACCGGTCCTCAACACGATCCAAAATCTCACAAAACAAGTAGAATCCATTCAGGCAAGCTCACGCCCAAGCTGCAGCAGATTGAAGTGGTGTTACCACCACCATCTCTTGGAAAAGACAAAGCCTCCGCCGATGTGACAACATGCCCTCGCTAGAAGACGATCCGCTTCCCCTTGCTGTTAGGAAGCCTGAACTTGAAGCTGCACCGATGATAGAGCATGACAAACGCCTTGCAAAAATCTAGGAGATCTTTGAAACAGCTACAAGACCAGCGACATCTTTGTTCCACTTGACCTGTCTATATACAAAGCGGGTCAAAGTACTAGAAAAGTTCAAGATGCGAATTCGAGAAGTATGATGGTACCTCATGCCCTAGACATTATCTGCATATGTATCATGTGCAGATGACACAAGACGTTGATAATGAACCCCTCATGATTTAGACCTTTCAGGCGAGTTTGACGAGGTCGGCCCCGACATGGTATAGGTCGAAGGATGTTGATGCTTTTAAATCATGGGATGATGCACCGACGCATTCCTTAAGTAATATCAATTCAACCTCGATGTCACTTTCCTTTGTGACGATCCGGAATCTTGTTGAGAAGAAGAAGAGCGAGTCCTTCAAGGAGCACGCCACCGGATGGAGAAACTTGGCGCCCGGGTTACCCTACAACTCAACGATCGGGAACAAGTGAAGTTGTTCATAAAGTTGCTTCCGTCACGTAATCTGAGACCTTGTTGGTTGGTGCCCTTTGTTGAATCCTTAATCATCTTGTTCTGTGGGTGAATGAATTGAAATGGGATTACGTGAGGGGTAGTTCACGGACCCCACTTCCACGAGCAAGAAACTCGGCATGAAGAAGGAGAAAGAACCCCTAACAGATGCGGATGTTGCATACACCTAATCTGTTCGTCCTTCCCTAATGGTTTAGATGAGCGATGAGACAGCAACCGGCCTTAGGCTGCAAATCGCCCCAAAGGAGAAATAACAAAATGCAGTTCATGCCACTTCCTTTGCCTATGTCTCGGATCGACTATTCTCCTGGAAAAGAGGTTGCTTGCTAAAGAGCCAAAGTGTGAAAATCCCGGCGTTTCCCCAACCACGATCCCTCCGAGGCTTGTGACTATCATTTGGGTGAAAGCGAGACATTCCGTTAATGATTGTATTGTTTTGAAAAATGAGGTCTAGAAATTATTGGATGCAAAGATGCTTTCATTCCGCAATGCACCACCCAATCAAGCGGGAGTCATGGATGTTATCATTGAGTAAATTGTAGACTCAATTTTCCTCCCTTTGAATAGAGGCATATTTAATAGTTTGAATCCTCCTATACTTGGGAGCTTTTCTTGTTTTCTAAAGTCTTAGCTGTTTTCCAAGATTTCCAGTTTTCTGAATTTGTAATTATGCTTGGAATTTTAGTATTACAATTTCCATTCTAACAAATGTAATTCGCTTGAATTATTCAAAAGAATTACAAATGCTTTTGTTTTGAGAGCCTAAGGAAGTATCCCAAACCGGCTCGTTGATGATATCCATCCATGTAAAGAAAAGTGTTACGAGACCCGGGCTTCTTCATGCTTTCTTGTTTCTAAACTTTTGAAAATAAAACAAACGTTTTATCATTCTTCAAAAGGACCAAAAAGAATTGTGATAGAAAAGCATGCATGCTCACAGCCCTGTTGTTTTTTTTAACTCGCTCACTTCATATTTTGAGCATACTCCTTTTTGATTTGTTATTACAAAAGGGACATTTGGAAATGGCACAAATGAAGAACCACGATGATGCTACCAAACCAACTTATCTTATAGGGGCAGTCCGAGCAAAAAAATCAGCCAACCTTCAAAATGAAATGTGAGACAAATTTCATTACTTCTAGTGTGTGAGATATCAATTCTAGAAAGTCGGAGGGAGCGCTAAGCATTCCTTGACACCATAATGAGCGAAACATCATTTCGTACAAAAGTCGGGGATAGATCAAGAAAAGATTACCCCTTTTAAAAGAAAAAGGTATGTCTTGTTCTTTAACAAATTTTGGAAATGATATTTCATCCCTTTTGTAGATAATGAAATAGGGAACATGCTAGACTCGGCGTGCTAGCAAGCCGGATGGAGCACCAATGTTGGGACCTCTCAAATGAAGCATGACGAAGAAATGCTTAAATGGAAGAGTAGACTAGGGGGCATGCAATCCCAGGTCCATAAAAAGGGTGTATTTCGTTCCTAAAGTTCATCCACTTTAGAATAGAAATGACACATTCTTTCCTCTTATGTAGGACAAATTTAAGTAAAGATTACGTGCAAGCAACTGGAAAGGATTTCGTGATATAACAAAATGGCGTCAAGGCCAATCCCGACAATTACGGGAGTGTCGATGGTAGTCACTTTTGCATCCGTCAAAGACCTTTAAAGTAGAGATTAGCTTTGCTGCGAAGATCCCCATGCAAGCAATTGTACATGCCTTGTGCATGTCGAGAATCGGAGGATTTTAGAAATGCCTCAAACATGCGTAACCGGCGTTAGCAAACATGCGGCGACAATAGGACTTTCCAATTGAGGCACCCTTAATTATAGAGAATCTCATTCGAGCTTGAGACCAAGAGCATGAAGGAGCAGATCGAGATAGAGAAAGCTGAACAAACTAAAGAGGATAAAAGACTACGCTAGGTTTGAAGACAAAATAGAAGAAGGGTAATCTGTATCATTTCTCAATTTACCCTTAATCATCTCACTTCTAACACAAGCTCATGTTTTTGTCGGAAGGAAATTATAGACATTCGAGAAAACTCAAAGAGTTGTCGTTAGAATCTCCAATGAAGGGAATCATAAAGGGTAATGTTGTATCGTTTCCAATTTCTATCCCTTAAAAAGCCCATTCATTAACACGATCTTTCTTATTACCTTGCGGATATACCTTACTATCACTGCGAAACAGGTAAGTATTTCTTCCCCTAAAAAACTCTTCTCATAATAGTAGAAAGAAACAAGAAGGAAGAAATAATTAAAGAAAATAGATACTATTTTCTTCCTCAAGTGCATTACATGGAAAGGACTCTTGTATGGTAATTTCACTGTTTAATTCACCAATTCCCTGTGAAAATTTTGACAATTAAACCGAATAGTGTCGAACCGCTTTGATGTATTGAAGCGAGGTATGTCGGGATGATGAGAGGCAACCCTTGGTCTATACACATTTTCACGCACCAAACTCTTGCAAGATGAGTGAAAGAGTTTTATTTTTACGAGGTAAAGGGATTTCTCGCATAAGGTACGGTAGCCAAAATGACGAGAGGCAGCTCATTGCTCTGCCCCATACACTACCATTGAACCTTTGCTTGACCATTTTTGAGCCCACACACTCGGAGGTTCCTTTCAAATTACCCATGTCAAGAACTACCTCACATTGGGGCAACTTGAGGTAAATTAGCCTCACGAGATGGATTCAAACTCAGATGAAACAACAAAAACATCCCTTCCTTTGATCACCACCCCCGTGGTTTCGACCTCCTTTGTTTTTCATGGAACCCGTGATCCTCCAAGACAAGCACACCATCGACAGCCGGACAATCGAGACTAAAAGGGCTTTGTCAAGAGAGAAGCAACAAACTAATGCTTATCCGAATGCCAATGATCTTATTGATAACAAAGTGATGTTTTCACTAAGCAAGACAAGAAGGATGAGGAGTTTGTAATATCTAAAAATTTCTAAGATCATCATTTGCAATAGCTCGCGCAAGGTGAAAAAGACGAATAGAAATTTTCTTGCTCTCACTTACATTAATCTTTGAGTATTTTTATTACAGATGAACTCTCGAGATAATTTAAATGCCCTAAGATGACGAAGAGCAATTCTTTTTCTATCCCATACACTTATATCCCTTGCTAGCCCAATTAAGCCGGCGATTTCATTTTGTATGAACCCAATTGGTGATCATCCCTACACCGGGCAAGGCAAAAGTTACCACAGTTTGAGCATCATGGTCCCAAGTACCCGAATGAAGATAGAGACTCCAAGAGCCTAAAAACATGGTTCTGTTTAATCTTGTTTAGGCTAGTCTTAACAACACCGGAAGAGTAGCTAAAAAATACTGAAAAATAGGGGCATGAAAAAGCGGTGTGCCTGGTAAAAGCAAAGCCAATGCCCATGAAAAAAAAAAGTTGATTGAAAAGTAAAGGAGAAGAAGAAAAACGATGAAAAAGATGCCCTAATCTACGGATAGTTGCTATGAAAAACAACGAGGTTTTAGCTGAGAAAATCTCTAAGCATGATAAAGTGCTCTTAAATACCTCAAGTTGTTAAGTGGTGGAGAATAGATAACCCCAAAAGATTTAGACATGAGTTCTCCTTTGACACAAATTCGTACTTTAGGAACTCTGTCTTGGCAAAGATCTGCTACATGACAAATAAAATGGTGTCTAGGAAAATGCTTGACATAGAAGCTCCTCAAGAAAAAGTTGTTAAAGATGCTAAACACAAGATTATCCGGGAGTCTTCCAAAAGGATCTTGATGGTGGAAAAAGAAAACTGGTGACAATGCCAAGAGGATCACTAATTCTCACCCTTACACACATTTTTGAGCCCAACAATCATTTTGTTCCTTAACCGGTAAACTAAGCCCACGTTACATCCCTAATGAAGTCTCCTTTGACTGAGGCACTTAAATTAATCGGGATTTCAAATGTTTATAAACAACGCTCGAGAAAGTGCGAGCAAGATTACTTCTATCTCTTTTGCGGGGGTTCTTGACTTGTAAACCCAGAGATAACTGCAAAATATTTTTTTTTATGGCCTTGACTTAGGCAAGTCACCTTTGTTAAGCCATTGACCAAGCCTACATTACAACCACAAGAAGACCCCTCAGTTGGCGGGTGTCGTACCGCTTGCAAGAAAACTTAGACCCTTGTTGATATGATAGCGGTCAGATTGAGTATTTTTTGCTGTTCTCGCATTAATGGTCGGGACAAACAACCCTTCTTAATGAGAGTGAGTGGAAAGTCCATTCTGATTGAAAGTCCCTCGTTCATCATCTCAAGAAAGTCCACTTCACGAAAAAAATTATCTTGATTGACCCTCGGTGGATTTTTTTTGGTGATGTAAATATGGTAAAATCATCATGCATGAACCTTCAAATGCATACTGAATAACCCAGCTTGTCTATCCTTGATGAATGCATGCATGTTTGTGCTAATCATCTTTGACAGCTCGTAGTTTTAATCCCCGGTGATAAGACACGAAAATTCGGGGCCCCTGGAGGAGCCCTCATTATCATCTCAAGAGAAATGCCCGAAAAAGGTTGGTTATTCAACAGATGATACATCAAACCTCCGGGAACGTGCCCTGTAAGTACATTCTACCCTTACCCGATCCCAAAATCATCGATTTCTTCTCAAACTACCTAGAAGGTAAACCGGTGTTCCTTTGAGAAAGAAAAACGTCTTGGCTTGTTGATTAAGATATTTCGTACAATATTCTAAAAATAGTCTCGGTTGTCTATTTCCTCGATGAATATGTATGTATTTGCAGAAACATGCCCAGTTAAGTATATTTTACCCATGCCCGGTTCCAAAAATTCATGTACCTACGATTATTATGGTACCCCTCCCGAGCACGTGGATGACCCCCTCTGCTCACAACAAATCCTCGGGCGAGGAACTCTAGGTGCTCATTGTTTGAGTCTCTTCAAGACCCTGCTGGTGAGGACCCACCAGGCAAACCACCAAATCCTTGGGCGAGAACCCCGTGCATTTTGGTAAAATTCAGTTAGTCAAGGCGACCAAGAAAAGGTTCGGGTCCTAGACAAATGAAATCCGGTGGCGACTAAAGAAAAGTTCGGGTTGTGCAAGCGATTTCTCCCGATTCACGGCAACGAAGGTGGATTCGAGTCCGCAACAAACGAAATCCGGTGGCGATCGAAGAAAGGTTCGGGTCTGTACAAAGCGATTTCTCTCGGTCAAAGGCGACCAAAGAAAGGTTCGGGTCCTAGACAAACCATTTCCCTCGTCAAAGGCGACCGAAGAAAGGTTCGGTCCTCGACACACAATATCAATTATTTGGAATTACTTTACTCTTCGGCAAGGTAAGTAGTCTCGGGGTATGTTTTTATTTGCTTTAGCATGCATCATCTTAATGCATTACAAAAATGAGACTCACGGTCTCGCCAAAAAATAACATTCATTGAGCATGCATGGACCAAATTTAGGTGTCATTTTATCTTTGAGCGTAACCTCTCGAGCACAATCTCTCTGAGTGCAACCTCTACAAGCTCACCTTTAAAGAGGGGCATTTGTTGACACCTATTTTAATTTGCCCAAAAATTAAATGCACAAAATTTAGGAGTTAATTTTTATTAATTCCTAAAACAAAAATATTTTTATTTAAATGCATTGCATATAGAAATTAGACACATTTTACATTAATAGTGCCTATTTTTTATTTTTTTATTAATTTTTGTAATTTTAAAAAAAAAATCAAAAAAATTGAAAATTTTTAAAAATAAATAAATAATTTAAAATAAAAAATTTAAGAAAAATTTAAATTAACTAATTAATAGATTAATTAGTTAATTTAAAAAAAAAAAAATCGAGTCGGGTGGGTAGGGGCAGGTCGATGGGGGCCTTTCTCTTTTTCCCCCATGCGGGCCTCCGGCCCCGCTCTTTCCTTTTTTTTTTTTTCTTCCTTCCCATGTGGGCCCACGCCCAGCTCCCCCTTCTTTCTCTCCCAGCAAGACGGATTGGGCCTAGCCCCGGCCCGACCCTTTTTCCTTCCTTCTTCCTCTCCCTCGCCTGCGTCGCTCTCGTTGCCTCTGTTCGCCCCCCACGCCGCGTCGCCATGCCGACGCACGCGGCGCCGCCTCGCGTCATCGTCGCCGTGGCGGGGCGGAAAGGCTAAGCCGAACTGCAAGCGGGGAATTTGGCATTAATTGCGGTCCGTCCCCAGATTCGGTTTCCCTCTCTTTCTCCCTCTCTCCTCTCGCCCCATCCTTGAAGCGCCCCCTACTTGTAGGCTTTCTGCATGCGGAATTCCTTGAGCATAGGCGGTCTGGGCAAATCATCGGCCCGGCGTGTGGGGAAAGAGTAGTACCACCGCCGCTCGCTATAAAAATGCCGAGAGAGAGAGAGAGGCCTGGCCATTTTCCAAAAAATTCACAGAGAGAGAAAAGAGAGGAACAGAGAGAGATTTGAGAGAGAGTGTAAACCGCGGGGCCATCACCGGAGTAGATCCAGGCGTCATTGGCCGCTTCATGCAATCGCTGAAGCCGCCCCGACACGCCTCGCCGACCGGTGAGACCCCCGCCGGTAGCGTCCTCGCTTTTTGCGGGTTGTTGGCACCTCAAGGCCGTACCGTCACGCTAATCCCGCCCATGCCGATGCCGGGCC
This sequence comes from Syzygium grande, assembly GCA_024733475.1. Taxonomy (NCBI): domain Eukaryota; kingdom Viridiplantae; phylum Streptophyta; class Magnoliopsida; order Myrtales; family Myrtaceae; genus Syzygium; species Syzygium grande. Next base: position 5,727,210 of record JAMXDD010000010.1, on the reverse strand, counting down.
CCGGCCTCCCATCTCAGTCGAGACGGGCCATGCCGCCTTTAATCGACCAAATTGGCCGGGAGGGGTCGAATCGATCGATTCCGTACCGCGGCCCCCAAGTGCTTCTGACAAAAATGCCGGGAACAGGTTTGTTTTTGGTCAGCCGCACGGCAAGTATGTGGCTCTGACGGGAGTGTGTTAGTCGAGGGAGTTCCATGGGTGTCCCGGAAGTGTATAACCGGCTCAATTTGGTGCTGGGTCGGCCGGCGAGGTGCCGAATCTCGTTGGTCGACGTTCTCACGAGCCTAGGGCACGTGAGAATCGATCTAGACCGGTCCGCAGACCGGTTCGGACTGTTTGCGCATCGAAGTCAAAGTTATTAGGGGCGGTTCAACCGGGTCGAACCGCCCTATTTTGTTTTTTTTTTTCATCGGATTGGGCCCCAATCGGCCCGATCCGTCCAAACGGGTCAATCACCCGGTTGACCCGTTGACCCGGTCGGATCTAGAAATCGACCTGGTTAACACGATGGGTCGGGTCAGTGACGCCCTGGACCCCTCCGAGCCCGCGACATCCCGACCATGGTCGATAATTTGAACGCGACGTCCTAGGACGCGTCGCCGACCCAAACGAATTATGCAAGCGGAAGCATATAAAACAACCCAGACATTAAAAACATGACCAAGGGATAGAACATCAAAATTTAATAAAACACGTAACATTATAAAGCATTCATTAATACAAAATGATGACCTGGTTACCAATTTCAAACCACAATTTTCAAAAGGGAGCGGTGGTCGACAAGCCTATCTCCTCTACAAAAAGGTACTCAAAAGATAGGGTAAGTTGGTCTATCCTTAATCCCTGTGGTACTCTGGCGGCATCCTCGGATCACTCACGGTCGCGGATCTGAAAGTGGTTATATAATAACCGTGAGAGCGAGTCTCAATAAGCAACACCCTAAACCTCACTTAGGCTAATGCGCCCTGGACCAGCCCAACATGCAAATCACCGGGGCGATACAATCAATTTCAGGGAGGACAAGCTTACCTCACGTCGAACCACGTGCCAACCACGCACATTAGTCCAAACACAATAATGCAAGAATAATTCACCGCCACATCACAATCATCCGGCACACACACTCTCATTCAAAATCAATCAATCCAACCAAGCACTCACACGCACATTCAGCCAATCCAATCAGTCACATCACGCACACGTGTCCAACAAATTTCCCTCTCACGGACCACTGCCAACACGCCTCAATTCTGATCTCACGGTCCACACAAGTCACGCAATTGTTTTCAATTCCAATGGCCGCCGTCAACACGTCCCAAGCCATAATATTCACTCAATTCCAGTGGCCGCCGTCAACACGTCCCAAGCCACACTATTCACTCAATTCCAGTGGCCGCCGTCAACACGTCCCAAGCCACACTATTCACTCAATTCCAGTGGCCGCCGTCAACACGTCCCAAGCCACGATGTTCAAACAATTCCAATGACCGACGTAAATACGTCCCGGTCCAAATCACACCTTTAACGGGCCACCGTCAACACGTCTCAAGCCCGCATCCAATTGGCCCATCGGCCGTTCATACCTTCACACGGACCGCCGTCAACACGTCCCAAGTCCGCAGCCCTCCGATCGTTCCGGGCTTAATTTCTCACAAGCAGACACACGCCACTTAATTAAATTAAATTCACACGCCACTTAATTAAATCAAATTCACGCCAAATCACATCAAACCACTCATACCCAACATTCAGTCCGAATTCACAGTTCGCCACCTCATCCATCAACCCGACGTTCAAGTCGGTCACACACAATTTTCCAAATCGAGCATACTATTTAATCCAATGCAGATTGCACAATTAAATCACAATATCGCTAAATTAATGCTCGCTCTAGCCGTTCTAACCCGAAACTAGTTAATGAAATACCCAAAAGACTAAGTAGGGTCTAGGAAGTTGCTTACCAAGTTTTGACCGGGAAAGCGTGTCGGGCGGGCCGGGCGGGGCGGGCGGGCGGCGAAGCTCATCGGGCTGCGGCAAGGCGCTTGGCGGTAGGCCGGGCGACGGGTGGTCGGGCAGTCTGGCGGATGGCGTGGACGGGCGGCGGAGTCACCGGGCGACGCCGGGCGGGCGGCACGACGAGGGCAAGGGGCGGTCGGGCGAAAGGTGACGGACGAGCAGAAAGGTAAGAGGGGAGAGACGAACCAGAAGAAGAAAGGAAGAAGAGAAGAAAAGAAGAAGAAAAAGAAGAAAAGGAAAGGAGGAGAGAGAAGAGAGAGAAGTGACGGGGGGGGGGTGGGGCATGCAGAGGGAGGGGACGTGAGTGCATGGGGAATGGGGTGAGGCACGGGCAAGAGAAGGGAAAAGAGAGAGAGAGAGAGAGAGAGAGAGAGAGAGAGAGAAAGGAAGAGAGAGGAAAGGAGAGAGAGAGAGAGGGTAACGTGCGCGGGAGTGGGTCGGCAGAGAGAGAGGAGAGAGAAAGAGAGAGAAAAGAGGGAAAAAGGACTAACTTAAATTTTTCGAACGCGATCCAATGGACATGGTTCGAACCAAAAATTGACCTAATAGTCCTAATTTAAATTCGGAAAATGGCCTAACAGTCCACGATAAATCCCAATAATAATCTAGGGCAAAAGGCCAAAATAAAATAACACAAGACACACTATGAGAGAGGTTTACCAGTCCAAATAGCATCCGATCAAAAATCCACTTTCTCATTATTTTCGACAATTTCGACGTTGGCCACAATAATATCGACACCGTCCAATTTATTTCGTCCCGAAACTCCCAAAATCGATTGTCAAGTTCGGGGTATAAATAACGCCAAATTCGATCGAAAAGTGCGATTCTAGCAAAATTTATATTTTTAAAAACAAGAACCCGAGAGTAATCGGTTCCCGGACGAAATTCTATTATTTTAACCGATTTAATTACACGCTTTATAAACCCCAAAAATTGGCCAAAATCCGGAACGTCCACGGGGTCCGTTGACCTCGGGTCGGTTCCGATCGATCCGATCCGACCGACCCAACCGGTTTTATATTATATTATATTATTATTTTATTTTATTTTAAAAAATAATAATTAAATAAATTAAAAATTTAAAAAAATTTAAAAAATTTAAATTTTTTTTTTTTTCCGTATTTAGTTTTTTTAAAAATTTAAAAAATAAAAAAAAAAAAAAAGATTTCCTTTTTCTTTTCTTATTTTTTTTTTTTTACTTTTTTTATCTCGAAAAAAAAATTTCAAAATTTTTTTTTTTTTTTTTTTTTTTTTTTATGTGACTTATCCGAGTGTTTTAATTTATAGTGGTATCATTATGCATGTTATTTAAATATTTGCATAAATTTTCACGTTTAAATTAGATAAGCCTGAGGTTGCGTAGTAATTCTTTGCATATGTTTTTCTACAAATTGCATGAGCTGTTCTATTTTTGAATGTCATTTGACTTAGTTAAGGTTAGAACCTTAGGCTGCATGAATTGTTGTGTCTTTTGATTGCTAATCGTTTTTATTATGCACTCGCTTGATCACCTCATATGTTAGAAGAAAGGTCCTAAAATCAATCTAAAACTGTCTCCGACAAATGTTTTGGTAATTAATAGGGTAAAATGGTACGAAAGGGCATTAGTTATTAAACTAGTGTAACTAAGTCCCCGAACTCGATTAATCTCGATTCAGTAGGAATAGGGTGATTCTCCGTCACCTTATTTAGGTTTCTAATCGATCCACTCCAAATTGATTAGTGGCGACTCCTACATGTAAATCGCTTGCATATTAAACACTTAAACCCTAAGTCATGATACGGTATGGGCTTGGGAGAGTCCGAGTTAAGTCACAAACCTAGACTTAGCACGTGCGGGTCGACCTCGAAAAAAGGTCGGTCGCGACAAACTGTTACTTGATGATGGCTTTATTATTCTTGATGAGGGGTTCTCAAGGATATAATAATATCCTATTACCGCCACTTACTTGGCAACTCCGGTCATAATCGCATCCCGCATGATAGGTACACATCTCTATCTCATGAAGATGTTAGTGATCTATTCACCACATCGTCTATTCATAGAGTAGATATTCCCAAAGTGCTCAAGGATTTCAACAATTTCAAAGCTCTCGGTCCGGACACATATAACAACTCTTTCTACAAAAAGCTTGGCCCATCATAGGACATGACATTTGAAGATGTTATCATGGAATTCTTCTCTTTAAGGAGAATGTTAAAATTGTAAATTCTATCTTGATCTCTCTTGTACGAAAGGTTTTAAATCCATGTTGCCTTAAGGAGTACAGGCCTATTTCATGCAGCAATGTTATATATAAAATCATATCAAAGTTACTTGCGGAAGGAATAACCTGTATTCTCTCTTTGATCGTTGGCCTCGACCAAACCGCTTTCATCAAGGGAAGACATATTTTAGAGAATATTCTACTGTGCCAAGAACTCTTGCACGACTACCACAAGGGCAATAAAGGTAAAAGGGTGACAATCAAAATTGATCTCATGAAGGCTTATAATATGGTAAAGTGGGATGTTGTTCTTGGGGTTTTGAAAGCAATTAACACCCCTCAATTATTGGATTGATCTGATAAAACAATGCATTACTATCCCAAGGATCTTAGTTAACTTCAATGGTGAACAGATTGGGTATTTCAAAAGCTCCAATGGGTTACGACAAGGTGACTCCCTTTCTCCCTATCTCTTTGTTCTGGTTATGGAAATTTTTAATAGATTTATCAAGGGAAAATTTCTACATCATCTTTTAAATTCCATTGGCGTTGTAAATTGCAAAGGATCACTCACTTATACTTTGTTGATGATCCATTCCTATTTGTCCATGGGGATGTGAACTTCGTCCTTTGCCTTGTGGATGCTCTTCATGATTTTGCGGCTTTTTACGGGACTTAAGTTTAACTTGGACAAATGCCATATCTTTTCTCCAGGTTGTCCAAGGATGAAAAACTTCTTATACTAGATCATACGCCTTTCTCCGTAGGCATTCTCCTCATCGAGATACCTTGGTGTTCCACTTGTTACACGAAGGCTCACGCGTGGATTGCAATGATTTGATGGATAAGATCTTCCAAAAATAGAAGGATGGAGCATGAATCATATTAGCTACACAGGACAACTTCAATTGGCCAAATCGGTACTTTATTCCATTTGCACTTACTGAATGCAAATGTTTCTTCTTCCAAAGCAAACTATCTACGAGATTGAAAAGAAGATTAGGCAATTCTTATGGACAGGAAATGCAAAAACTCATAGATCCCACAAAGTTACATGAAAAGTAGTGTGCACACACCAAAAAAGGAGGACTAGGCCTGTTCAATCTGAAACTTTGGAATAGAGTATTATTGGGCTGCATGCTCTCGAGTCTCATCAATCTTTCGATTTGCATCCCTATGGAGTACTTGGAATCATCACAATAAATGCAAAGTTACTCATATTATGCAACTCAATATAAATGGCAATATGGCTTGGAGTTGGTGATGTATTCTCAAGCTGAGACTTGTCCTCTCTAGTCAATTATACTACTACAAAGAGATATACAATGAATTCAAACATGAGGGACCTGGCGGTGGACTAGTATCATTTGGTTTGGACCAAATTGGTATTAGCAAGTACAATTTTATAGGCTGGCTTGCTTGTAGAGATAGGCTACCGAAGGTAGTAGCCATATCACGATGGTTGTCTTGATTAATACTAAGTGTAATTTTTGCATAATCGGTATAGAAGACAAAAACAATTTATTCTTTGAATGCACCTAGATAGGCAACTTATGGCGTAGTATCCTAGCACAAAACAGAACTTGGCGTTTAGTAGGATGTTGGAACTTAGAACTTCAATGAATGATGAAGGCCACTAAGGGAAAAAACTTGTGGCGAGACTCCTCAAGCTATCTTTCTTAGCGACTATCTATTGCATTTGGATGGAATGCAACTGCGCAGACGATTTCAAAACAAGTCAATTGAGGCTCATCTTCTGTTAGGTAGAATTTGTAAGGTTTTGTAAGGGGTAGGGCATCACTCTACCAAAATTGTAGGCCTTCTCGGGGTAAATGTTTTGTTGGCTCTTGTATGGAGGCTTCCTTCCTCTATCTTCTCACATAATTAGTCTTTTTTTTGTAATGATAAGAGATTTCCCTAAGCTTTTGTTCCTCATCGATTAATGATATTCACATATTTATACCAAAAAAATAATTGACAAATCTATCTATAGTTTAATTTATGTATTGCTAGAATGCTACTTGGCAACCTCAAGAGCTTACTATTATGTATCGAAAGACCAGTTTTTGCATATTTGTGGGCCCTAATCATGAGAAAGTATGTTATGTGTCAATCACACCAAATGTTAGGGGTGATTGATTCCCGATCGATTCGGTCCCATCTATAAATTGAGAACTGGACCGATTACTAGTTTCTAAGAATTGGGGATCCGACCAGATCCGGTCCGTCCGGACCAATGGAATTAGTGACTATAATGTTTTCCTTCCATGTGGAGTGAGCTATCTCCTTGTGCAATGTCTACAAGTCCAATGATGATGCACAAATCTATCCAGCTTGTATGCTATCTCAAGACAAGAATAATGTGTATAGATTGCACAAGTCTATCTAGAGTGTATGCTATCTCCTTCCAATATATATTTTTAATTTTCTCCTTGACTTCCACATATACATAATTATGTACGTATTTATATGAGAGTAAGCTTCACTTCATTGCCACGCTTAGGAAATAATTCTTTTTCCTAGTTTGGCCGACAATTAAAAGCTTCCTCCACTCTAATGCATAATGTGACATACTACACATTACACATTGTCGTGACCTAAATTTCCTCTCGAGGCTAATGGATTATTAAGACTAAGCTTAACTCGGGCCCTCCCAAGCCCTACCAATTCGCAGCTTAGGGTTTAAGTTTTTAACATGCAAAAGTTTTCATGCTCGGAGTTGTCACTAATCTATTTGTGGTAGGTCGATTAGAAACCTAAATTAAACATAGGGAGATATGCTTTATTCCTACGAACCAGAGATTCTAAGCTCGGGGGACTTGGTTACGCTAGATCTAGTCTAACGCCCTTTCGATACCTTTTCTTTTAAAAAAAATGTTTATACATTCAATCTGGATCCATTTTAACTTAGTCACTAGCATGTGAGGTAATCATGCGGGTGCACAAACCACCAAAGTAACACCCAACAATCAAAACATTAAATAAATTGCAAGATTTGGAGAATTACTTACCTCAAACAATGTAAGCATCTGCATTATTAGCTAGAAAATCAAATTAACAATCCTAATATGATTTCTAATTAACAAGCAATTCACTCAATATTTTTAGGATTTTCACTTATTTAAATGAAAACTAACGATATGTAATGATGTGCAAAAATTATCATGCGATTAACGCAGCCTAACATGCAAACTATATGTCATGCGACAACGTGACCTAATTCTAATGACGGACAAATGATTTATTTTTGGTATTTTCAAATGAAATTCGGAATTAAAAATTACTCAAATTACCATGCAATCTATCTTAGAGAAAATGATTTGATCTATCCTAAAGTGATTCTTTTTTTTGGGATTTTTATTAAAATTTGAAATTATTAAATATCCTAAATAATCCACTAAGATTAAAACAATCTCTAATTTAAACTAGGAAATATGCTACCCTGAATCCCAATTTAAATCAAATAATTATCTTATTCTTTTGGATATATTTAAGATTCCCTAAGCATGCAAAATTTCTAATTTAAATTCTAACTAAAATATTGTTTGGTTTTCTTTATTTAAAAGGAAAACAATTAAACAAAGATAACAACCACGTTCAAACAATCCACGCAATCCACAAGATTCTTTGAATTCAGATAAGGCAAAGAAATCAAATTAATGGTCATATCTATAGGGCTATAGATATCGACGGAAAGCTGATTATTCAAATTTGAAAAGCAAATAAAATCTATTATCATATCCAACTGATTATGGATAAGATAACGATTTTCTGTATCGCCATGTATCGTACCTTAGGGATAAGGTCGGATAATCGTCTAGATAGGTTGCCAAATTAGGAATGATTTCTAATTTTGGGTGTTTTCGAATATTGCGGATATAATACACATTATCCTAAGATATCTAGCAATACACGCAATATTCACGGAATATTCAAAATATTCAAATTAAGGATTTAAATATTTTGAAAATATACCGGATAGAGATTTTTACCTTATTTGCGGATTTCTTTCCAAATTTGAATCGTCTTGGGATCGGACCGGGATCGCGGATTGGATGATGCGGCCGATGGCGGTGGTTCTCAATGAGCTCAGCCAAGGAGGGACCGAGGATGGTTTCTTGGTTCGACAATACTTGGGGAAACCTGCAAAATTAAGCTCAACTTCGGCCGTATAAATAAGTTGCAGTGAACTCATCGATCTTGTTGCTATTGGTGGACTGAAGATGTGTCGATGCTTGCTGACTTGCTTTGCCAAACCTAGACACAATCAAAGGAACCACTTCAAGCTCTCTAATTTGACATATGCCGTGCTTGCCATTGGCTCCTCCATCTTTTGTTTTTATTTTTATTTTCAAGTGCTCACGAGGGCATGAGATTAGAGAAACAAAAATAATGATGGGATGTTAAGGATGGAATTTCTATGAAGAATCGAGAGCCCCTTTCTGTTCTTTTCTTCTCTCCGTATGTTAACGATCCCTCCTTTAAAACTGCGGCCGTCTCTTTTCGGTCGGGCAGAGCATGTTGTCCAAGTGATCCACGACGCTGTAGTAGATAAGCAGCAGGTCGTCGTTGATGCTCACGGCTGACTGCTTTGGTGTCGGAGGAGATTGCGCCGCAGCTGAACACCGTCGATGAGTGCTGTCGAGCCGTGCAGGAATAGAGCGGGGAGGCAATATAAGCCATCAAAGCAAGGTGGCAGCCTTGCAGTAGGGGGGGGGAAGCACCAGATCGCGTCTCACGGCAAGGAGGCAGCAATGTCGACAATGGAGGAGGAAGCGGCAGCCATAGTCGTTGGTGGATCGAGATCAGGTAGGCACGTTTGAATGTTTGGGGGTGTTTCCACCAAGAAAGACCAAAAGAGAGCTTTTTGTCTTATGTGTATCAGTCGTGCTCCTACTCTCTCTCTATTCCTCACGTGTGTCTCTTTGTACTCTCAACAATTGCGTTCTAAAAATTATTAGAGCCCCCTCCCTTGTGAACCCTTAATGAATGTATTTATAGGTAAAGTGTAGGTTTTTTTTTTTTTTGCTTGCAATTATTTTCTACTTCAATTCAAAGAAGATATTGCGATATCTCTTGTAATCTATGATATTATCAAATCAATTTGTCCAATTTAAATCATGATAATATCCAAACTAATATTTTTCAACTCGATATTTTCCAATGAAAATTTCAGCTCTTATAATGTTTATGGGCTTGGCCAAGAATTTTTTTTGAACGCGGGCTTAGTCCAATTTCATTAAGTTTAGAGCCGTTTACTCGAGTCCATTCACCGTCAGTCCAATGCAGATGCAACTATATGAGCCCATGCAAATGCTTATAATATCTACATGCATTTTAATTAATATTTTTTCCTAGAGATTAGGATCGATCCCTAACTGGGTCTCCAAAATTTAGGTGTCAACACACATGTTTAACATCATAACATATACTAAGTTGTTGGCGTCACTCACCAATATGTATGAAAGTTATTGTATTTGGCTCATGCCTTGTGTTCTGCACCATCGGAACACAAGTCTAGTATACATGCATTTGTGCAATGTGCACAAGTCTATCTAGCTAGTATGTTATCATGTCATATTATTGTATGCACGTACATAATTTTTTAAAAATTTTTAAAAAAATGTAAACAGTTCAATCCAGTCCGTTGGTTGGGTTCCTATCTTAGAATTGAAAACCAGGAACCAGACTAGTGACCTTTAGAATTGCCTAGAATTGGCGGTCCGGTCCGATTTGGGCAGTTCGGTTTGAGCGGTTCCATTGGGCTAAACTAATGATTAGAGCCCCAATTGCTCGTTGCACACCCCTAACAAACATGACTCACCAACTAATCACATTACTTGCATAGTGTGAATTGGATAACCGATGACTCACACACGAAGACAAGAGGCACCCACAAGGGTGCAAACTTTTCAATTAGCTTGTGCTTTTGGGAACATTGAGATAGAAATTTTCAATACTTCAAGAGCAGTACAAATAATCCATCCGTATAGATATCATCACTTCCGTCCTGAAAAACTGAATATTTTAAAAAGAAGATTCTTGTGCCTATTTTGAAATATGGAGAGGTGATCAACATCAAGAAGAAATTTTAATCAAGTTTTTCTTGAAGAATTTGTTTGATTCAGGAACAAATTTAGTTTTTCTTCATTGTATGATTCAATAACATTTTGGAATCTATGTCAAATTGGTAGATAATATCAATCGACTAAATTTTGTCAGAAGAGAGTAGAGTTTTTCATTTTTTCTTAATAAGATCTCAATTGGATATGTAAGATAATAGAGGCAACGGGGCTTACTTTTCTGAACGCTGATTCATCCTCTCCCAAATGAGCTATGCTAATGGAGAACAAAAGTTTTCAGATGTGGACCCGGAAAATAAAAGGCTTTGATTAGACTAATTGAATTGCGATTAAGTAATGTATTACTACTTTTATGACTATCATCTCAATATATAGACTTCATACTTCCATCTACTTTGCCATTAATTAACTCTAGGAAAATTTCAAATAAGAGTCCAAGTACCCTCATTTTCTTAAATGGGGGCCTGAAATGGACATTGTCTTAAATAAAGACATGAAGTGGCCAAATCATCTCAAATAAGGACTTTTTGGTAGACCGGTGACTATTCGGCAAGCCAAAAATGGGTATTTAAGTAAAAAAAATTTTAAGTATATATTTTTAAATTTTTTTTTGATTTTTTTTACTTTCTTTTCTTTTCTTTTCTTTTTTTTTTTTTCCTTCTCCCTCGTCCCTCCCCGCCATCATTGGTGACCTTCATTGGTCTCAAGCTAGGGCCACCTTCGCCCCTTGCCGGTATTGGGCGAGAGCCACACCTCGCCTAGATGGGGGAGGGCCCGCCTAAGCTAAGAGGGCAAGGCGGCCCCAGCCCAAATGCGATGGCGGCCCTTGCCTAAGTCCGGCGACCTCCATTGGCGATGGCGGTGAAGGAAAAAAAAAAAAAAAAAAAAAAAAAATAGAAAAAAGGAAAAAAGAAAGAATAAAATAAAATAAATAAATAAAATGTAAAAAGACAAAAATGCCCTTTAACCAAGCAGGGGTCAAGCCATTTTTTGAGACTAATATGGTCATTTTAATCCCTTATTTGAAGTAATGTCCCTTCAGACCTTTATTTGAGAAAACTTATTTGAGAAAACAAGGACATTTCGAACCCTTATTTGAAATAATATCCACTCCATGCCTTAATTTGAGAAAACGAGGACACTTCCACTACAAAAAAAGATTTTTGCCACTTAAAAATTTTCCAACGAAAATTTTCGTAAAAAATTTGCGACAAATTTTCCAACGAAAAAAATTTTCGTTGGAAATTTCCAACGAAAAAAAATTCGTCACAAAATTCGTTGGAAATTTCCACGAAAATTTTCAATCGCAAAATTCGTTGGAAATTTCAACGAAAATATTTTTCGTCGCAAAAATTCGTTGGAAATTTTCAACGAATTTTACATCGTGGAAATTTCAACTAAATTTGCGACGAAAACATTTCGTTGGAAATTTTCAACAATTTTCCAACGAATTTTAATTTTCCTGGAAATTATTTAATTGTGTAAAATTTTGTTGGAAAATTTGTTGAAATTTCAACGAAAAAAATCAATTGAAATTTCAACAAATTTTCCAACGAATTCAAAAAATGTGTACTATTCGGCTTTTTATATTGGTTGGAAAATTCGTTGAAAATTTCAACGAATTTTCCAACAATTTCAATTTTTCGGAAAATTATTTAATTGTGTACAATTTTCGTTGGAAAATTTGTTGGAAATTTCAACAAATTTTTTTAGATTTGAAATTTCAACAAACTTTCAATAAATTTTTACACAATTAAATAATTTTTCGGAAAAAAATTTGTTGGAAAATTGTTGGAAATTTCCAACGAATTTTCCAAACAATTTTAATTTTCCGGAAATTATTTAATTGTGTACAATTTTCGTTGGCAAATTTGTTGGAAATTTCAATTTTTTTTTTTCGTTGGAAATTTCCAACAAACTTTCCAACTAAATTTTTACACAATTAAATAATTTTTCGGAAATTAAAATTCGTTGGAAAATTCGTTGAAATTTTAACAAAAAAAATTCGTTGAAATTTCCAACGAATTTTCCAACAAATTTTAATTTCGGGAAATTATTTAATTGTGTACAATTTTCGTTGGCAAATTTGTTGAAATTTTAACGAATTTTTTTCGTTGGAAATTTCCAACAAACTTTCCAACTTAAATTTTTTACACAATCAAATATTTTTCGAAATTAAAATTGTTCAAATAAAAATTTACGAAAAAAAAATTGCTGAAATTTCCAAACGAATTTTCCAACAAATTTTAATTTCGAAAAATTATTTTAGTAAAAACTTTTTGTATTGGGCGAGAGCCACACCTCGCCTAGATGGGGAGGGCCCCGGCGCCTAAGCTAAGAGGGCAAGGCGCTCGCCCCCATGGCCCAATGCCTTCGGCGATGGCGGCCCCTTGCCGAAGTCGGCGGACCTCCATTGGCGATGGCGGTGAAGGAAAAAGAAAAAAAAAAAAAAAAAAAAAAAAAAAAGGAAAAAAAAAGAATAAAAAAAAATAAATAAATAAAATGTAAAAAGACAAAAATGCCAATTTTTAAAAATTTGTAAGGTCAAGCCATTTTTGAGACTAATATGGTCATTTTTTAATCTTATTTGAAGTATTTGTCCAAATTTTCCAAGAGAATAAAAATTGTCGCCAAAATTTGAGAAAATTGAAATTTTTTTGGAAAAACAAGGACTATTACCAACTAACCGTTTATTTGAAATTAATATCAATTTTTCCAAATTTTGCCTTGGAAATTTGTTGGAAAAAAATCAGTTTTTTGTAGTGTTCGTGCCTTTATTTACAGTTTTCCCTTAACTCTATGATATTACCTAATTAGTTGTCAGATACTGAATTATACTGCAAGCAGAATCCTTTCACATCCCTCTAAGCCGGATCGAGAAGCCGGTTCGTTGGTCATATATATGCACAGAAGGCTTGGTCTTCGAACACCAAGCATTCGGGCCACATTGCATTACACGTGTCACTATGTTTATAACACATAGACAAATTCTGATTTCGTCATGTATATCTCTTAAAACATAAATATTTTAGTCGACCTTGATGAGTCTTAGGAAAAGTAAAAATATGAGCGCTGCATGATATTTCAACGATATACGAGTTTTGAAATCGTTGGATTTATAGTGTCAGTTACATTGTTGTTCCTACTAAAATGGACTCGCGAGATACGGCAGATTGAACTTTAACTTTTTATAATAACAAGTATTTCAAAATTATTGTTTTTCTTTAAAAATAATATTTTTTTTTTTTTTGTTGAAATTTTACAGTATAACTTCGAAGTCGAGATAATAGCACGTATCCTCTCATCCATTTTTATTAGATGGTGAACTAATGCCTCATCCTGAAATTTCAAGTCCATCTATTGCAAAAAGAAAATTTAACTATTTCAATACATTTGATATTAGCATCAAAGTATTTTAATTTATAGTGAGTATTTATTTTCCATATTTTATTAGGCGAGAAGAAAGCACAATGATTGATGTATACATTGATTTGATTAATGAATGATGAATTATTATTATAAATTAGACAGAAAGATATGCTCTCGTAAAAAAAAATCTTTTACAAGTCGATAACAAATAAAATGAACTCATTTTGTAAAGGAAATTAATTGTTTATCAGCAATTCGATTAAAAAGAAACTAATATCTTTATCAAACTTATTTCTTTCTACCTTAGTCTAATAAAGTAAACTAATTTGATAAGAAAAAACCAATTCAATCAAGAAAAATCAATTCTGCCAAGGTAAATATATATTTATACATATGTGAATAGCATTATTAGTGAGGATATGGCAAATAAAAATTTGGAGCACATCTTCACGATATACCGCCCCTAATGAAATGCATATTAAATAAGATAGGGATTATTGGTATTAATAGGCGATGAGAAAATTCTTTTTGTGAAGATTGAAGAGAAATTTGTAAACAAAAAAAATTTCTGGCTTTCTTGGCCAGACACTTGACTTAGAGAATAGGAGATGAGAATTATTTTCTTTACACACAAAACATGTGAGTGAGTACCCCGGATGTCACGACTCGAGAGTGCTGCAAATTATACTGAGCCAAGGTAAATTGTCTGTGGCCACTCTAGACGACCAATTTCATGAAAATGCTGGCTTCTACATGCTGGAAGCTAACAATTTGAGTCCAATGCAGAAAAAAACGGACGCAATGACCCACTCATCCATTCAATTGACACAGCATGCCGCATAACCTATGTATCACTATAAAACTTTGTAGAACTATAGTTGTATGTTCTAAATATATAAATAAATAGATGAAAGTGTCTAACACTCCTATTCACAAGTACGCTAAACTTTGCCCTAAAATTAGAAGGGCTTGAACTCCCAATAACCTGCTTTGATATCATATGAAATTCTATAAGACTACATCAACTGTTATAAAAACTCAAAATATTGGAGGATGACAGTGGTGGTTTAGTCCCTATAATTCAACAATAACCATTGAGCTAATGCAACAGGAAAGCAATTGCAGAATGACCCAACTACACCGAGGCAAATATACATTTATTTATGCAAATCATAGATATTTATCAACTGAAACTAATGATTGGGAGGATGTGGCGAGTCCCCACATTTCACCGTCACCAAGTCACCTGTCTTGGATTCACCAGCACCATCCGGAGGCCGACTAGCGGGGGTCCCGCTAGCCGTCCTGTCTTCTTCGGATCATACAAAAGGTACGGCTTAACTCCCCACAAATAATTGAAACCAAGAACAAGCCAGCATATCAGACGATGGATAGAACGATGGTGGCTCCAAAACCAGGGAGGGTACTGCAACAATTTGGCAACTGAGATAATGAAGAGGAAAACGAGTCCCAAATAAAATATGGTGTTAGCAAGCCAAGGAAGTTTGTCAACGGTCATGGTGACACCAGTTAAGAAAGCAGTTGACATCGCCGGGAGTGCAATTGTTAGCAGCATTTTTGAATAACTGATTCCAGCTATTGCCCTGTCGCTGTCATTTTGCTGCGCAAACATGAGAATGATGACTGCGATCATTGAGCAGAACATTGCAATGGTGTTGCAAATCACGAAGGCCTGGAACATTCTCTTGTCCAGCATTGTAGCCATGCCCCGGTCATTCTTGGAGGCCATGTCCGAGCCATTAAATCCTCCGGGAACTGTGAAACCAGCTGCGAAAGTCACAGTAGCCACAAGTGCTGACACCAGAAGACGCGTATTGATCCAATCGTTCACTTCTTCAATTTTTGGAAGTTGTTTGCGCGAGCAGACTATGGAAAACGTTTTATCTTGGGCTTCTGGCCTAAGTACGAGTAAGTCTGTGGTTACAGCAGAGGTGAATCGCAACACCATGGCTGCCAATTGCCGAGATCGGAAGCATATATAAAGGAAAAAGGAACAAATTTTTAGCAAATCGATAACGGGAATGAACTCTGGAGTACTAATTAAAAGGGCAACTTCTAACGATGGTGTGTCTACTCCTTTTGAAGAATTAATACTAGAGTACAAGTTCATTTTAGATGAGAAAAGGAGGCATGAATGAAATGTATATGGTTTATCGCCGTCATAGTCAGACTTTATGATCATGTTATGGGATAATACCATATTTGGAGTGGTCAAGTTTGCCACATTGACCCCCGGCTTTCTCAGTAAAAAAAAAGAATGCAACATTGACAAGCCCTGCCTTCTTTTACATGACAGCTTTTATAGGCTCAATTAATCGCACATACAACAATTTTTTTTTTTTTTTTTTGGTTATCTCTGCATTTATCAGAAATTTCACTTGTTTCTAACCGCGGGCATAATCATGGCGACAAACTTTAATTACCTCCTTTAAAGACAAATTACAAAATTTGTAAAACATTAATCCTAGAGGAGTCTTGGCTCTTCTAGAATATTGATAAATGCTTCAACAATCTTGTTGACTGGGAGACATAATGATTTAAATGTGAGATCTGCGCGTAACTAATGTATTAGTATTTGAAATTTCCAATAAGTTGATAAATAAAATAATGACTGTTTATGCTACCTACCTCCCGATAAGAACAATCCCATCTGAGGTGATCTAGAGCAATGTTCCGAGCAGTCAAGCATTCGTGGTTGAGAAGGAAGGGCTTAATTCTTTCATCTAGCACAAGAGTTATCAAAGCGGTAGGTTGCGAATGCATCGCAGCCAAGTGCAGAGGCGTATTTCCAGCAAGATCTCTTTCATTTATTAGCTTCCCCAGTTCTGGATGTCTGAGTATATATCTCATTGCTGAAGTTTGCCCATATTTTGCTGCAACATGAAGAATAGTTTGTCCTTGACCGTTTAGCAACTCTGATACCAGATGTAGCTTTTGGATCAAGTGAACATAACCCATCTTGCTCTCGCAATATGAATGGGAAGATCCCCATTCATGTCTTGTTTTTGGGCCAAATATATGACTTTTGGTCCTAAGAGTTCAAACACTTCGGCCCTGATTCGTGTGAGCCGCAAAATGGAATACATTACCGCCTTCAGAGTCGGTCATTGCAAATAGTTTTTATGTTCGTTCTGAGTATCTGGTTGAGTAATCCTGCGATAAGGAGCTCCAACTAATAAGTAAAATATGATACAAGAATAAAGTGGAAAAAAGAATTGAATAATTTCTATATATTTTCTATATGTTTTGATGAAGAGTACATGAGCATAGACTTTATTAGATAATTGTCTATGGTAACATATTAATCAATGATATGCACAATCAAATGAAGATATGAAAAATCTCCTAAATATATATGCACCATCAAAAGAAAAATGAAAAATCAAGAGAAATATTTTAAGTGTTAGAAAAGTCCTAAACCTATTGCATTTATGTTAATTTAGTCCTAAACATTTTGACATAATGCCAATTCAATCCGGTCCTGCTAATTTTGGCCAAATATCATGGGCGTGAATATGGTTGGTCTAAATGGCATTCACGGCAAGGCGATCATGGATAATTTTTAATAATTTTTAATATATTTTCTATTTTTCCACAGTTAAAAACTAGTGGACCAAGTACATTATTTTTAGAAAATTCTAACATTTTCCCTAACTCTTCCTATATAGTACGTTATACCAATATTTTTAATTAGATATAAAGTTTTCTATGTTACATAACAACGATAATGAGGAATTGAGCCACTATAGTTTACAATAATTTATAAAATAAATTCAGCATTTCACATTTATTTTGCTCAAAAGAGGATAATTCATACGAAATACAATACAATTTAACGAATTTATTTATAATAAAAAAATTTCAATCTTGCACAAATGCAAAATCTAACGCCCTTGTAGCATAAGGGTATGCTACTATTTTAAAATTGATGCCCTAAACTTTAATTTGTTCATTTTGGTTCATGACTCTCGTTTGCTTCAAACATGGGATGTTTCTGACTCTTGGCCAACTTAGTCCTAAATAATTTCTTAGGCTGTAAAAAAATTTCCCAAAGTAGCTGAACCATATATTTGAAATTAGGACGTATGAAAAATTTTAATTCAAATCACAAGCAAATAAGTGTTAGGAAACTATCTTAACACAAAATTTAGGTCACAATTCATCCATGTAATTTCGCATCTCAATGTAATTATATAGCCAAATAAATAATCTAAAAGTTGCTAAAATATACTTCAATTTGGGATGATGCGCTAGAATAATGATACAAATAACAGTATTATAATCACATGAAAATGAAAGTTTAGGACTAAAAAAACTCAATTTTTAATCATTCTTGTATGTGTTTAAGCATTAAAATAATTGAGTGAATTTACTCTTCATGCATATTTTATTTCCACTTGGATTTTTTTTTAGTTCTATTGGGATCCAATTGTTGTTTTAAATTTTTGGTGGTATCAGAACCCAAAAACTAATGGTGTCAACTATTCCATCTACTCAAAATACTTCTATATATAAATAAAAAATTTTGAACTTGAGTGGGACACGATCGACCCAACTTAAAAGATGTGGCATCCCCATTACATACATATGTAATCGTTGCATATATAGTGCGTTTAAAAATTTGCCCATTCAAATTTTATCGAGGTAATATAATATGGTAAAATAACATAAAATTCATAAAATTTTTGCATGTCCCAACGACTTTATATTAATCAACCAGACAGCAAATTCATATGAATAGCCTGGTCGTCACTTTATTATTTCTCTCAAATTATATCTTACTAATTTGAATGTCCCTGTTATTTAGATATTTAATTTTTAAATGATATTCCTACAATATGACGCGATGAGATGCTCTATTACTTCTCTTCCTTCTTTCTTTCCAAAATGCTATACAGCTTTATCTTTAAAGTACGTTGATGTGGACAATGCGTAAGATCGACCAAATTTTTTTAGACAAGAATAGTTTTTATGTTAAGAGTTCAACATCTACTTCATTCGTGAATGTCACGCTGTGCAATTCTTGTTTTACTTTCTCGCTCTTGATCTTTTAAATTTTGAATTATCTGTGACAATCTCATCCTCAAAAATCAAATATAAATATTGTGTCCAAAGTTGCATATGGATACGATCTGCATCTAACGATTTACTATTGACGATTAAGTTTTGTTTACTTTGAAGTGATAGGATTTATGTGGGGATTTAGTATGTACGAGGACCCTTTTTTTTTTTTTTTTTGGGATTTCTAATGCGTGTCCAAGATGAAAATATGATTCGATAAGGTAAAATCATAATTACATGCGCATAATAAAGAGACTATGATATTACTTAACAACTTGCATTACTTGGTAAACGTTATTACCATAGCTAAGAAACACAATATACCAATTCTAATGTTCTGAAAATGTTCAATTATTTTTGTGGCGAAATCATGTATGTGTGCACATATTCGGTTATTAATTACTTTGATAACTCAAAAAATACATATAACCCTACACAATTTGCACGACTCTAATTCAATAATTAGGGGGATTGACATGAGTGGTCCCTAAATTTTCTTCAATGATCAATATGGTCCCTAATTTTATTTATTAAATCTAATTCCTCAAATTTTCAAAATTGTCTTAATGTAGTCCTTATGTTGAGTATATCACCGCGTCACGTGCATTTTTCTGACGCAAACTTTTACATTAGTGTTTATTGAGCCAAAATAATGATGTGGACTGCCACGTCACTTTTCTAAGTCAAACCTTTTTTTTTTTTCCTTTCTTCTATGGACTAAAAAAATATATATATACACACACACACAAACTCTCACACATATGGCGTGGAAGTCACACGTAAACCACATGAATGCTAACATAACAAATCTAATAATGTCAAGTTAATGGAAATTATGGTCATGTTAGTTAATGGAAATTATGGTCATGTTAGTTAATGGTGTTACAATTTTTAATGGAAGGACTGTATTGAGAGGATTTTTGAAGTTCAAGAACTAGATTAAACAAAAAAAATTCATAGACCATATTGAACATTGAAAAGAAAATCCAGAGAACATCCACATCAGTATCCCAATAATTAATAAAAACATTTAATTCATATTATCATTTAGATGACTAATAATTGAAAAAAAATCAACTAACATTCTTTCAATTGCCAATTTAACTTGTTTAGTATCTCTTATGTTTTTTTTTTTTTTTTTGTGAAGAATATCTCTTATGTTGTGCTATATCTAAATTAACAATCGACATAAATTAATGTTGAAAAATTCCTCAAATACATTATTTATGAACTGGATGGTAAAATTAAGTATACTCTCTTTTTATTTTATTTGGAAAATTCCTTTAAATTTATTAGATTATTTAATTAGTAAGGATGCATATTATGACTCTACTTAGATTTTGTAATGGTTTTGAGATTTAACCTGACAGGTAAATCTGAAATCAGAATATGTACCGAACTAAATTTACTGTATTCCAAAACTAAAGATATAATTTTGTGAAACTTTAAACAAGATTAACTGTACTTTTAACATTATCATCAACAATCATCATTGCAAGCCGATCTTTCTTCTTTTGTCATTGTTAGATACTAGGGTTTTATAATTGTCGATCTTAAATATGTACACTTTGTAGCTTTTCTAATCATCAATAATCCATGAGTTATTAGTAAAATGGTTGTGTTTGTAAATTTAAGTTGATCTATTATGTTCTAATGGGAGATAAATCTGTTTATTAAGAGAATTATACAGCTAGTTGCGAGTACTTATGGGCATCCAATTACTTTAATAGGCGGGGTTTGGAATTTTATGTAAAAACTCCTAATAGATTTGGGTAAGTGTAGAAAGTTGTTGCACACATTTAAGACAAGTTCAGTCTACACATAAATATATATTTCCCATAAGCAGATTTAGGTACTTACCATAGTTACCATGCATAACGGCACCATGAACTGGTGGCAACCCTTGTATCCTGGATGGTTCGAGCAGGAGTGAAAATAAAGCCTCAAGTATGTCGTCGTTGTGGGTGTCAAGGGCCAGGTATGGAGGTGATTTCTGTTCCGCGTTCTTCAAATACACGGACTCCGGATCTTTGCTCAACAAAAGGCGCACCATCTTGACGTCACAATTAAGCACGGCCTCATGCAAAGCAGTGTTTCCACGTTTGTTCGTCATCCTCAGGATAAAATTCTTGTCTTCGACGTTGGAGAGGTGTCTTGCTAGGCGAGTCAACTTCTCGACGGATTCATAATCCCCGATCCTAGCAGCCTTGTGGAGGGGGTATCTCCCCAATCATCTTGGGCGGCTATGAGGGGGTCAGGGGACATGATCAACCAAAAGCCTAAGGATGTCGTCCTTGCAGGCGGTTGCTGCAACGTCAAGCAGTGAACCCCTACATAGCCCCGGGACATTGAAAATGGCGGACAGATTGGTTCGATCTGCAAGCATTTCAATCATGGAAATGAACTCATCGACATTGGCCCTTTGATGGCATCCACCAGTCTTTGAGTTGCTGCATGCCTTTCTGCTGGATCTTGTCCTGCCACGCTTCGTGCAGCCGCCAATGCATTATTCATTCTTTCCCGTCGACGCTTCCAGATTTCTTCTTCCTTCAAAGAATCCATTTCGTCCTTCTTGACCTCCTCCTTGATCAGGCTGCTCATGCCAACGTCCTCCTCCCGTATAGATAGCTTTATGTCCATCTAGCGTAAGCTATGCAAGTAATGCGGTTATTGCAGGGAACAAGGGTTGCACAAGGAGACACCATATCAATTTAAATATTAAGTAAAGCATTTACACTTTCATAATATTACATAGTGGTCCTACAAAATTTTATATGGATCCTAGCATAAAGTTTTGAGTTTAAGAATCGTTGCACAAGATTGCGGATACAAATAATTCGCTGTGAGGATATAAGTGCAAGAGATTAATAAGACACCATGAATTTGCTTGGTGTTTCAACCGGATATACTTACTCTACAAAGAGAGATTGATAAGGTGTTCCACTTTAAACAAACAAAAGACTATAAGTGCTCGCACCAAAAATCCTAAAAAACAAAATGAATTGAATTGTAAATTAGAGGTTCTCCCATAAAAAGTCTCTTTGAGAGAGAGGGAAATGCCTGGCGAAGCTGGCAGTAAGTGCTGCCGGATTGAGCTTGGAGACAATGGTGGCGCAATGGCGGACACAGGCTACATCTCATGTACAACTCTTGGCCTCCGAACACCCAGTTTATCTCCTAAATATAGAAATTGAAGCCCCATAGGTAAACTTCAAGGGAATAACAACATCTGGTCCTTCAAACTTGAAAAATTGCTGCATTGGCTAATCAGTCGGCACACAAGTTCCCCTCGCCACCCAATCTCCCCTCAAGAACTCTATTAACTTGTGGGCTACTAGTCAGAAGTATAATTGGAGGAGTTGATTCTAGGAAGGTACTACTCGTAGTCAAAATTGGCCCATTGGAACTTAATATAAAGACAAGTGCACCATGTAGTGGCCCACATAATGCACCTAAACAGGTATTCATATTACCAATAGCATGTAGGGATTTGATAATGAGGTCTGTTAATCGATTCCTTGTTATTAATACATATAATCAGGCATCAACCCTACATAGGCATGTTTTTCTTCTATCCATTATCAAAGGAAACTTACTGCCACCAATCTTCTATTTGGTGAACCTCAAATATGGACATTATTCCTTACCAAAAAAAAAAATATGGACATTTATTCACATATAAAAATATACTAAATCAATATCTAGTTAGCAGGAGTTTTCTTCGAAAAAGACGGAAAAGACAGCCACTTGTTGTATGTTTATCTTCGCGATGAAACCCTAAATTCTATGCTCTCATTGATCACTTTCATGAGTAATCATTGACTTAAGCATCGGTGGAAAAACCCGATGGACTTTTTGCAGGTTTTTTTTTAGCGTTGGGGAACGCTGTTTGCTATTTGCTCCTGACCACGCAGCCATGTGCTTTGACAAAAGTCGACTCGAATAAACATACGTATGCATACTATCTGATACTGTATCTACATGCGCACAACCAAATCTTCATGTTATATTTTATTTATATAATTGGTAGCTCAGTCTCTTTTACATTTTTTTTCTTAACTTTATTCACGATCTTAGTAATCGGTCAAATTTATGAGGAAAATTATCCAAAAAATCCTAAACCCATTATATAGCAAGCAATTCAGTTCTAAACCTTTCAATATATATATTTAATCCTAAACCTTTTAACAATTGACCAATTTAATTCTAAATATTTCAACTGTACCAATTGAATTCTAAATCTTTTGATGATTTACCAATTTAGTCCTAAACATTTTAACGATTTGTCCAGTTAGTCTTTTTGGCTAATTTTGGCGAAAAATCGCTGACACGGCGGTTTAGTCAGCACCACTAGTCCTACGTAGTACAGCAGGTGCCGACATGGATAAATTTTGTAATTTCTTAAATTTTCCGAAACTTTTTCCTTTTTTTCTTTCCTTTTTGTTTTTTTTCCTTATTTCTCTTCGCTGGTAGCCGAATTGCCTAGGTCGACGGAGGTCACCAGCTGCTGGTGAGGGCCAGGATGCCCTTGCCAAATCTAGCGAGGGGGGCCTGGTGGCCGCCAATTGTGTATGCATATAAACTGATCCCCAATTAGGTTGGCAAGTCCATAAACAAGATAGTGTCACACCTCTTTCTGTCATAAAATAGTAAATAGAACTCCAACCAAAAAAGGACAAGTAGTAAATAGAACAGCTCGTTTATAGTTATGGATCAGTAGTGGATCGAAAGCCAATTGAGGAATTTTATTCTGACAATTAGCGGTGTAGAAAGTTAGTTACACGAGTACATTTAAGAGAATGATATAATATGTGTGTGTGATCTTTTTATCTCTAGCAAGTAGATTTATTCTATAAACATCTATGTATTTTCATTTTCAGACTGCTTGTGTAAGAACAAGCAATTAAGATTTATTCCAGATTTACTTGGGTTTTTTTTTCTAGGTCAAAAGCACGATGCTTTGCATGCGTTTGCTAAACTTGCTAAGAACTAAGAAGTTCAAAATGAGAATAAGCTTAGCATTTCACGCATTGAAAGCGATCATGACTTTGAACCTTATTAAGAAACATGGTCCCTTGCAACCTATATTTGGCAACAAAATGGGGTTGTTGACAAGCAAAATAGGACGTTGCAAGAGATGGCACATATCTTGTTTGTAGAAAGAAATTTTCTAAGCTTTTCTGAGCAGAGGCCATAAACACCTCACTAAGAAACATGTTCCCTTGCAACCTATATTTGGCAAGGCTATCTTTTAGATTTGCGAAGGTAGGTAGCCCAATGTTTCTTACATTCATAAATTTGGTTGTGCTCGCTCTGTCCTTAAGAATGCTAGTGATCATGTGGGAAAGTTCGACTGTAAGTCGGATAAATTCTTGGATACTCTTTTACTAACGAAGCATATAGGGTATTCTGTGAAAGAACCAAAACGCTTGAAGAGTCTATTCTTGTCATCTTTGATGATCCCCTGTTGAAGATTACGTTGTTGTCGAAGCAGGTTATGGAGAAGCAGAATCTAGAGAAACTGGTTTTGGAAATGCAGGTTATGTAGAAGCCGACTTTGCAGAAGGTGGCAATCCTACTAGTTTTACACCAATTGCTTCTAAAAAACAAGCAGACCCAAGTCAAGGCTTTCTCACATATCCCCCAAAATGCACATCAACTAGCAAAGAAACAGATCTAGATCAGCTCATTCGAAAGTTACCCGAAATGTCAAAACGACAGAACTAGAAAAAAAAAAAACTGTGGAAGCAGCATTATTAAACTGCAGATTTCATGTGAATATGATACACACCAAGAACATTAAAGAACAGAAGCAATGAGTCAAGAGATGAGAAAACAAAACCTGAAGAATAAAGAAGGCAGGACTTGAGAAGAAATATATGGTGGTGGGACTAGAGGATGATGCTGATGCTGATACACTGGAGTGGAAAGTCTGATTGCGAAGGACTTGAGATAAGTTTGCTTGTTTTGGAATGAGTGAAGCAAAACAAAGATGGGTTGTTCTTTATAATGAAGCTGAAAGATGGAAACTCCCTGAGGTGGGTAATATCTGGTGAAGTAAACAAAGATGGCTCGTTCTTTAATTTAGGAAGACTGAACGACCAAAAGGTGATTTTTTAAGTGGACATAGTAGGTCGACTTGATCTGTTAGACCGAAACCACATTCGATTTCGAGCACGAGAAATATCATAATAATGTTACATCTTAAATCAGGCATGATAAATTATGCGAGATCTTGACAGCTCACAATTGGTGGCCACATTGTATGACATGTGTCACTGTATTTGGACCATATAGACAAATTAAAAACGAAAATTTGAGCGTTGCGTGATGCTTCAACAAGGGACGTTTGGCAGAGAAGACAAGGCCTCTAAAATAATTTAATTGAAGCTAGAGCATGTGATGTACGCTGAAATCCGTGCACTAATTGACGTTAGTTAAAGTAATATCTCATTTTCGATTCTAAATACAATTTCTGTGAAGTCACTGGAGAAGGTGCAACACTTTGTCCTTTTTAGCTCTGGCAGTTTGGGATTTGTATGTTCTTGCATAAAAAGTTAATTTTAATTTTACAAGATATGCTGTAACTAAACAATGTAGCACGAGACATTCGAGATTCGTTCACGACATGAATTGTACTCATGAAAGATTTTGATACTTCCACTACAAGTCCAACCATTTTAGCAGTGTGGAAATCATGTATGCTCCGAATTACTAATGTATGGTTTTGTCCATCATAAATCATTGGGAAACTGGCTGAGGCTTTCTTGCCGAAAGGACTTAAAATTCAGGCCCAACTCATTTGGCCTCGCCTCGATTAATTACTTTTTTATGTAATTTTACGAGGACCCGAGCATCAAGAAATTGATAGATGATTGATTTTGTATTTGTCGTACTTGTATTGCAAGTTATTATCGCCATAACATTATTAATTTATTTGGAAGATTTGCCCAAAGAAACAGAAAAAGGAGGCTCTACATTCGAGTAGCATCATTTTTCGGGAGAAGAATAGCATTGGTGCCAAAACTTATATATGGAGGCCATTTTGATGTCAAAACTTCCATTTGGATCACTTTAGTGTCAAATCAGAGGAAAAATGATCACTTTGGTTAACGGTAGAAATTCCGCCAAATTAATATGTGGCATTTATAATTAAATTTTTAATCTTAGTTATTTTTTTAAAAAATTAGTCTACGTGGCATTTCCACGTATATATTTCGATTTTTAAATACTTTTCTGAATTTTTTTTTTTTTTTTTTTCTTCTTTTCTTTTTTTCTTTTTTTTCTTCTCCCTTTGGTCACCGCGGTGACCGGAGGTCAACCACCGACCACCTGGCCTCGCTCGAGCGAGGCCAATCAGATCGGAGTTGGCACTTAAAAGATCGATTTTTTCAAAATTTTTGACATTAAAGTAATCCAAATGGAAGTTTGGGCACCAAAGTGGCCTCCGTGACACAAGTTTTGGCACCAATGCTGTTCTTACCCCATCATTTTTCATGATACTTGTTACGGAAGCCAAGCGATCAAACAAAAAATTTGACAAAATAAGAAAATAAATCGGACACCAGATTTCGTGGTTCGGTCGTAGTGACCCACGTCTCACGGGAGAGCAACATAAAATTCCACTATAGATCAAGCGATGCAACAGAGATTACAATCATACTTGAGTCACTTAAACACAAAGTGTTTCCCAAACCCTTGATACACCTAATAACACATGCAGTGTTTAGCCCCACAATTCCTCACTTAAATAATCTCGATCTCACGAAGGAATTACACACCGAATCTTAACACATGATTTTCACGACTTGAACACTTTCGAATGCTTGGATGTAATTTTGTCGAAGAAAGACCCATGATTGCCGAGCACTCATTGAAACGGTGCTTCACTGCTCTATAATCTACTGGCCAAGTTCAAGTGTGTGTGTGTGTGTATATATATATATATATATATATATATATATTTCGAAGGAGCATCCATTGGCCGAATTCAATTAGGAATACAAATCCGTGAGACACGGTCAATCCAAAGTCCAAGTTGGACTTTCTTCAATTTCTTAATCTCCTCAGTCAAATCCAATAAAGTAGAGAATAATTCCGTATATTTTATTTCTTCTTTCTCCGATCCATTGTTGACCGAGTCAATGTCTATCTCACTGTCCACGTTGGCAATTCTGATGGACTTTCCTATTTCAACCCATAGACTCCAACGTAGAAAAGGAAACTACTTGGCCGACTCCAGCACGTATTTGGAAAGTAAGTTTCCAATATTTCCTTTTGCTCAATTTCGGACATCTGCAAAATATTAATTCAAAATATTAAGATTTTTTGTTTTGGGCTCAAACTCGAGATATATTTTCAACAATCTCTACCTTGGCTCGACGTTTGAGTCAAGTCACAATCATTTTGATAGAATCCAAATTTTGCTATTACTCTCCCATAGCTCCAATGAGCTCAATTGCACACACGTCTTTCAAGTCCAAGTCTCGCTTTGAACTTCGCCATAGCCGTGGACCTCATCGAATACCAACCCTACATGCACTTTTAACTGCTCTACAAGGATTTTTCGACACAACCTCCTCAATCACAAATAAAGCAAAACTATCATTGCATCCATATTTGTCGGAGATCGAATACACACCTTATCAATATCCTTGATTACAGCAACTGTTGGCTCAATAGGCTCCACCTCTCTATAAGCACCATCCGTGTTAATTACTTTGTTAGCACTTGTTACCTCAGGAGTTTCTAGGTGCAACTACACCTCAAGCTGAACACCACGTGGAGTTTCTCAAAGCTAAACACCATCCAAATCTATATAAACACTGCTATAAACACTCTTAGCCAAAAGCATCAAGACTCGTCAAAACGTAACTTCTTTGCTGATAATAGGTGAATTTAATTCTGGGCACCACAACTTTTAGCCCCGCTCACCTTATGCATAACCTAGGAACATGCACTTTATTGTCCTTCAATTGAGCTTACCATCACTAACTTGAACATAACATGGACAACCAAACATTCTAAGAACAGAATAATCAGCAACATTACTTGACCACACTTCTTCGTGGAGTCGACATTCAATCGCAATCGATGGGGATCTATTTTTCAGGTAGCTCGCCTTACTAAGCGCATCCACCAAAATCTCCTAGCTATACCAGCACTAGAGAGCATTTTATGGGCCGTCTCTAGTAATATTTTGTTCATCAACTCTACAACCTGTTGTAGTTCATTGACACTAGTGCGGTGTCTCGCTGTGTCTTCCTTCATGCATAATTTGTTTAACAGCTTCAAGCAAAACTCCATACTATTGTTAGTCTGCACCTGCTTGATTGTTTTACCAGTCTCCTTTCCGATTAAAGTTTTTAACTGCCTAATCCTAATAATGACATCAAACTTGTGCCTTAGCACAAACACCCAAGTCTTCCTTTAGTAGTCATCAACAACTGTTAGCGTAAATCTGGCACTCTTTTTCAAGAAAATTGCGACAACCTCGCGAACATCTAAGGGAATCAATTTTGCAATATCCGTGGCTTCCTTTAACGACCGTCTTGAATTGCACTTTCCACCGTTAATCTAAATCATAGCACCTGCATATATTTAGTTCATTAGCCACATACCCACATAGCAAATTTCTTTCACTTATAACCTTCAGGCTTTTCTTGTTAATGTGCCCTAAATGCATATGCCACAATTCAAACTCTCAAACTTATGCATTCGATGTCTCCGCAGCGAATTCTATCATTGTCTTACCTTGAAGCCGATACACGGGCCACTATGCTTGATTCCTTTCATTATCATCATGGCACCTTGAAGAACTTTAAGAACTTCACATTCTGAATAATACCAATACCCAGCTGAATCTAGTGCACTCAAGGAAATCAGATTTTTCTTCAACTCTAGAACATGCCTCACGCCAGTCAATGTCCTCATAATACCATCATACATTCTGATTCTGACATTACTAATGCCTACAACATCGCATTCAGCGTTGTTCCCCAACTGTACTTTACTACTATCCATTGTAATCGATAAGTAGTAAAATAGTTTTTTGGGTAAAGTGATAAGTAGTAAAATAGTTCTTGTTTGGTGTAGCGAAAAGAACAACCAGAATCAATAATCCATCTGTCAAATGACGAATTATCAGTGATAGATAATACATAATCAGCATCATTTGAATTATCATCAACTATAGCTACAACATCATCTGCAGACTCAACTCTAATTCTCTTACCTTTGTCATTCTTCAGCTTAAGGCAATCCCTTCTAAGATGCCCCCTCTTGCCACAGCTCCAACAAACAATACCACTAGTCTTAGACTGAATTCATCTATTCGAATTCATACTACTCCCGCTAATCGTGTACTAGTTCTTCCTCTATTTTCACCTACTAAAGCAGCAAATATATGTTCACCAGATTCTCTTCTACAGATGTCATCACTTAGAATTAAATCTCGAATACCATCAAACGTCAAACTTGTCGAGCCTAGAGGAATTACTAATAGCAAGTAATAAGTAGTATTTCAACTATTAGCCAATGAGGATAATAGAATCAAAGCACGTACCTTATTTTCAAAGTTAATCTCTATTGAACTCAATTGACTAACGATCACATTGAATTCATCGATATGATCTGCAAGCTGACACACTTCACTCATCTTCAAGTTAAACAGACGTTGTATCAAATGGACTTTGTTGATCGCGAAGGTTTCTTGTACATGTTCGACGGGGCTTTCATCAAACCCACAGTGGTTTTTCTCATTCACGATGTTAAACGCGACGTTAGGTGCCAACGTCAGCCAAATAACATCCAAAGCTCATCTATCCAGCAATTCCCAATCAGCTTGCTTCATCGCCTCTCGACTTCTTCCCGAGACAAGGGCAAGTGCGTTTCATCCGATATAGATGATCCTCAATCTGCATCTTCTAGAAACCAAAATCCTTCCCATCAAATCTATTGATTCTCACTTTTCCTTCTTCTGCCGCCATCGATTTGTTTTAACTCAGCCAAGCCAGGCTCGATACCAATTGTTGCGGGAAGCCAAGCGATCAAACAATAAATTTGATAGAATAAGAAAATAAATTGAACACCAAATTCACGTGATTCGATCGTAGTGACATACGTCCACGGGAGAGCAGCACGGAATTCTACTATAGATCAAGCAATATAATGGATATAAAAATCACACTTGAGTCACTTTTCACGACTTGAACACTCGAATGCTTGGATGTAATTTTGTCGAAGAAAGACCCATGATTGCCAAGCACTCATTGAAACGGTGCTTCACCGCTCTATCAACTCGCCAAGTTCAATAATGTGTGTGTGCCAAGTTATATATATATATATATATTTCGAAGGAACATCCATTGGCCGAATTCAATTAGGAATACAAACCCGTGAGACACGGTCAATCCAAAGTCCAAGTTGGACTTTCTTCAATTTCTTAATCTCCTCGGTCAAATCCAATAAAGCAGAGAATAATTCCGTATATTTTATTTCTTCTTTCTCGATCCATTGTTGACCGAGTCAATGTCTATCTCACTGTCCACGTTGGCAATTCTGATGGACTTTCCTATTTCAACCCATAGACTCCAACGTAGAAAAGGAAACTACTTGGCCGACTCCAAGACGTATTTGGAAAGTAAGTTTCCAATATTTCCTTTTTGCTCAATTTCGGACATCTGCAAAATATTAATTCAAAATATTCAGATTTTTTGTTTTGGGCTCAAACTCGAGATATATTTTCAACAATCTCTACCTTGGCTCGACGTTTGAGTCAAGTCACAATCATTTTGATAGAATCCAAATTTTGCTATTACTCTCCCATAGCTCCAATGAGCTCAATTGCCACACACGTCTTTCAAGTCCAAGTCTCGCTTGAACTTCGCCATAGCCGTGGACCTCATAGAATACCAACCCTACATGCACTTTTTAACTGCTCTACAAGGATTTTTCGACACAACCTCCTCAATCACAAATAAAGCAAAACTATTGTTGCATCCATATTTGTCAGAAGATCGAATACACACCTTATCAATATCACAGATTAAAGACAATCTGTTGGCTCAATAGGCTCCACCTCTCTATAAGCACCATCCGTGTTAATTACTTTGTTTTAGCACTTGTTACCCATCGGGGAGTTTCTAGTTGCAACTACACCTCAAGCTAAACACCATCCAAATCTATATAAACACTGCTATAAACACTCTTAGCCAAAAGTATGAAGACTCGTCAAACGTAACTTCTTTGTTGATAATAGGTGAATTTAATTCTGGGCACCACAACTTTTAGCCCCGCTCACCTTATGCATAACCTAGGAACATGCACTTTATTGTCCTTCAATTGAGCTTACCATCACTAACTTGAACATAACATGGACAACCAAACATTCTAAGAACAGAATAATCAGCAACATTACTTGACCCACTTCTTCTTGAGTCGACATTCAATCGCAATCGATGGGGATCTATTTTTCAGGTAGCTCGCCTTACTAAGCGCATCCACCAAAATCTCCTAGCTATACCAGCACTAGAGAGCATTTTATGGGCCGTCTCTAGTAATATTTTGTTCATCAACTCTACAACCTGTTGTAGTTCATTGACACTACTAGCGGTGTCTCGCTGTGTCTTCCTTCATGCATAATTTGTTTAACAGCTTCAAGCAAAACTCCATACTATTGTTAGTCTGCACCTGCTTGATTGTTTTACCAGTCTCCTTTCCGATTAAAGTTTTTAACTGCCTAATCCTAATAATGACATCAAACTTGTGCCTTAGCACAAACACCCAAGTCTTCCTTTAGTAGTCATCAACAACTGTTAGCGTAAATCGGCACTCTTTTTGAAGAAAATTGCGACAACCTGCGAACATCTAAGGGAATCAATTTTGCAATATCCGTGGCTTCCTTAACGACCGTCTTGAATTGCACTTTCCACCGTTAATCTAAATCATAGCACCTGCATATATTTAGTTCATTAGCCACATACCCACATAGCAAATTTCTTTCACTTATAACCTTCAGGCTTTTCTTGTTAATGTGCCCTAAATGCATATGCCACAATTCAAACTCTCAAACTTATGCATTCGATGTCTCCAGCGAATTCTATCATTGTCTTACCTTGAAGCCCGATACGGGCCACTATGCTTGATTCCTTTCATTATCATCATGGCACCTTGAAGAACTTTAAGAACTTCACATTCTGAATAATACCAATACCCAGCTGAATCTAGTGCACTCAAGGAAATCAGATTTTTCTTCAACTCTAGAACATGCCTCACGCCAGTCAATGTCCTCATAATACCATCATACATTCTGATTCTGACATTACTAATGCCTACAACATCGCATTCAGCGTTGTTCCCCAACTGTACTTTACTACTATCCGTGTCTTGATAAGTAGTAAAATAGTTTTTTTGGGTAAAGTGATAAGTAGTAAAATAGTTCTTGTTTGGTGTGGCGAAAAAGAACAACCAGAATCAATAATCCATCTGTCAAATGACGAATTATCGGTGATAGATAATACATAATCAGCATCATTTGAATTATCATCAACTATAGCTACAACATCATCCATGAGACTCAACTCTAATTCCCTTATCCTTGTCATTCTTCAGCTTAAGGCAATCCCTTCTAAGATGCCCCCTTTTACCACAGCTCCAACAAACAATACCACTAGTCTTAGACTGAATTCATCTATTCGAATTCATACTACTCCCGCTAATACGTGTACTAGTTCTTCCTCTATTTTCACCTACTAAAGTAGCAGATACATGTTCGCCAGATTCTCTTCTACGGATGTCTTCACTTAGAATTAAATCTCGAACACCATCAAGCGTCAAACTTGTCGACCTAGAGGAATTACTAATAGCGATAAATGATAGTATTTCAACTATTAGCCAATGAGGATAATAGAATCAAAGCACGTACCTTATTTTCAAAGTTAATCTCAATTGAACTCAATTGACTAACGATCACATTGAATTCATCGATATGATCTGCAAATTGACACACTTCACTCATCTTCAAGTTAAGCAGACGTTGTATCAAATGGACTTTGTTGATCGCGAGAAGGTTTCTTGTACATGTTCGACAGGGCTTTCATCAAACCCACAGTGGTTTTCTCATTCACGATGTTAAACGCGACGTTAGGTGCCAGCGTCAGCCAAATAACATCCAAAGCTCATCTATCCAGCAATTCCCAATCAGCTTGCTTCATCGTCTCGACTTCTTCCCGAGACAAGGGCAAGTGCAGTTTCATCGATATAGATGATCCTCAATCTGCATCTTCTAGAAACCAAAATCCTTCCCATCAAATCTATTGATTCTCACTTTTCCTTCTTCTCGCCGCCATCGATTTGCTTTAACTTAGCCAAGCCGGGCTCGATACCAATTGTTGCGGAAGCCAAGCGATCAAACAATAAATTTGATAGAATAAGAAAATAAATTGAACACCAAATTCACGTGATTCGATCGTAGTGACATACGTCCACGGGAGAGCAGCACGGAATTCTACTATAGATCAAGCAATATAATGGATATAAAAATCACACTTGAGTCACTCAAACACTATAAGTGTTTCTTAAACCCCAATTACACCCACTAATGCACGTAGTCTTTAGCCCCACAATTCTTCACGAAATAATCTCTCAATCTCACAAAAGAATTACATAAGATTTTCACGACTTGAACACTTTCGAATGCTTGGATGTAATTTTGCCGTAGAAAGACCTACGATTGCCAAGCACTCATTTAAACGGCGCTTCACTGCTCTATAATCTACTGGCCAAGTTCAAGTATATATATATTTTCGAAGGAACATCCATTGCCGAATTCAATTAGGAATACAAACCCAGCGAGACACGGTCAACCCAAAGTCCAAGTTGGACTTTCCTTAATTTCTAATCTCCTCGGCCAAATCCAATAAAGCAGAGAATAATTCCGTATATTTTATTTCTTCTTTTCTCGATCTATTGTTGACCGAGTCAATATCTATCTCACTGTCCACGTTGGCCATTCTGATGGACTTTTCTATTTCAACCCATAGACTCCAATGTAGAAAACGAAACCACTTGGTGGACGCCAGCACATTTGGAAAGTAAATTTCTAATATTTCCTTCTTGTTCAATTTCGGACATCCATAAAATATCAATTCAAAATATTCAAATTTTTTACTTGAGCTCAAACTCGAGATATATTTTCAACAATACTAAAGAAGAGAATTATTTGCAATATCAATCTATCAATCTAGCATGATATACTACTTAAATGTACTTTTTACCTAAAAATACTGCTCATAATGCCTTGATGAATTGAAATACAGAGACCCTAAAGATGTTGAAAGTTACGGACGGATCATTAAGTGCGATTTGACACAATGATGGATCCATGAGGGCCAAGGCCTTGGCCCCAACTTTGATAATGTTTACAACAACAACAATAATAATTATAATCACACTTAGCTATTCCAATGTTATATTTTATATACAAATACCCGCTTGAATTTCCCAATTTTTGCCTCATTCGAGCAAGGTCCTATGCTAAGGTTTGGTGATATTTGGATTATGTGCAGTAAGGACTTGAATTAAGTGGACACATTGTGATCTAGAGATGAAGACACCAAATGAAACCATCATGGGAGTAGTTACTTGCATTCATGGAATGGACCCAAGCCACATGTTCCTTACTCAGCTTGCTTTGCCACTTCTGGTCAATGACATTATTATCTTAAGGACAAAGAAGGGCGTAAATCGCCATTTTGCACATGACACATAGCAATAGATTTTCCCAACACATACCGTGGGATAAATCACATTTGAAATTAATAAGATGCCACGATATGCGTGGTGGTTCAGCCAGTGTGTCTAATCCAAAACAAATAGTCGATGAGATGTTACACTTTAAAAAGCAAAATATTATAAGTGCACGATGCTCAATTATTCAAGTATTTCCTGTTCTCCAATCACACCCAAATTCTTCCACAAAAAAAAAAACATGAATCATAGAGTAAAATAGAATTTCTTTCTCAAAAAGTCTCTTTGAGGCTCTCTAATTTTCCGCCATCAGTTGGGCTTACTCAAAATAAGAAAGGGTTAATACTACCAAAAATTCTAAACCGATACATATGTGATAATTTTATCCGAACTTTTTTTTTTTGGTAAGGTAAGGATTGGTATAACATTTCAACACAATGTACAAAGAGAGGTCAAACACAAAACCCCGCACATGAAAGGACATAAAAGGGTGTCCTAACGGGTGCAAGGGTGTGTCGACCAGTCATAGTAAACCAGCAACAACAGCATTGCAAAAGAAGGCCAAACAATGGCCAATAGTAAAAGAAAAGACAGTAAAACTAGCCACCTCAGGGGTTACATAAAGATAGAAGGCGGGATCCCCCAATTAGATTGGATCCTCCTGTTGCGGGGAGAGTCACGAACAGTCTTGAAAGACAACCCTCTATCCCTAACGAGCTTAGAAAGGTGCGCACGAAGGGCCGGCAAAAACAGGGGTTTATCCTTGAAGAGGATATGGTTGCGTTCCAACCAAATGATATGGCAAAGCGCTCCAAGGGAAAAGCGCGCGATACGCTGACGAAAGCTATTACCACTTAAGGATCTGACCGCCCATTGCAAGTTTTCTTGCCACGATCTATTACGCCAAGAGAGATTACAATTTCTAGCCCAGAACCGAGCTAGGGAACCAGTGGTTGCACACGCAAAAAATAAATGGTCAATGGAATCTGGTCTACATCTATAGAAAGCACAGAGACCATCCGAAATTCTTCGATAATTCAGCAACACAACCTGAGTTGGGAGCCCTGTCTAGAGTGATGAGCTAAAGTAGGAACCCATACCTTGGTGAAATATTATGATCCCAAATGAAAGAGCTCCAAGGAACAGTTGGGTTTTGTTCCTAATCGGATCCCACGCCGAGGCCGCCGAGAACCTACCGAAGGATGTCCTTGCCAAATCAAAAGATCCGGCCTCTCCCCATGAAGAGTAGGGATGGTATCGACCAAAAGTTAAAAGCTTAAGTATATTAGAGGGCCCGGTCGGAAGATAGGAATTCTGGACGAGGCATTCACAGGGATACGAGAACAATATATATCTCTATTGGAAAAGAGCTCGCATAAAGGGGACCTTTAGGATGCCAATTGTCAAACCGTAAAGACGTCGACATCCTATCACCAATCCGCCATTTAAATTGAGCATGGTACTCCTTCTTGAGGTCTAGGATTTTCTTCCACGCCCAAGAACAAATAGTTGGCTTAGGAGCAATCCAGAAATTCTTGTTCTTGAGAAGCGTGGAATGAATCCACTTATGCCATAAGGATTATTTATCCGTAAAGAGGATCCAAATATGCTTGAGCATAGCTGCCTTGTTGCGATCAATGAGCCTGCGTATTCCTAATCCACCTTTTTTTTTTTTGGGCATACTTCGGACCAAGGGACTTTAGCCCCACCAACACCAGTGTCTAGGTCCTTCTAGAGGAATTGTCTTAGAATTAATTCTATCTTCGCTAAGACAGAGAGGGGAGAGTGAAGACACTAGCCCGTAAAACATGAATGGAATGGAGGACCGATTTAAT
Source organism: Syzygium grande (assembly GCA_024733475.1). Lineage (NCBI taxonomy): Eukaryota > Viridiplantae > Streptophyta > Magnoliopsida > Myrtales > Myrtaceae > Syzygium > Syzygium grande. The sequence goes on along the minus strand of JAMXDD010000010.1, from coordinate 5,690,868 downwards.
GAGTTGTAGCCGCCAGCAAAAGAAAGGAACCGTTGAGACCAAGATCGAGCTCTAGTAGTAATGGAGTTTACCAGAGATCTACAATTAGTCTTATTAAGCCTAGTTGCAGTAACAGGTACACCTAGATACCGAAAGGGTAACATACCTTCGTTAAAGCCAAAAGTAAGCCGAATCTGATCTCGGAGCTCAGCCGATCCACCAGCAATGAAAATCTCACTTTTGTTGGCATTTGGAATAAGCCCGGACCATCAAGAAAATAAGGTTAGGCCTTCCTTCAAGAGGTTAGCTGAAGTTGCATTAGCCTCCATAAAGAGAAGGACGTCATTCGCAAAGAAGAGGTGGGTAAGACAAATAGATTTACACCGCCAATAAAATTTGAAGCCCGGGAGTCGAGCTTGAGCATTAAGGATCCCAGAAAATACCTCCTTGACCAAGGTGAATAGATAGGGCGACAAAAGGTCCCCTTGATGGATTCCTCTTTCGCTAGCAAAGAAGCCATGAAGCTCCCCATTAATGGCAACAGAAAACTTTGGGGATGTCACACATTCCATAATGAGCTTAATGAGCATCGGAGGAAAACGGAAAGTTTCCAGAACCAATTCTAAAAAAAACCCAATCAATAGTATCGTAAGCCTTCTGAAAATCCACTTTAATAGCACACTTAGACGAGTACGGCTCATGGTGGAATCCGGCAAATAGCTCTTGAGCAAGAAGGATATTGTCACTTATCCTACGCCCTTTTACAAATGCATTCTGGGGCGGGCTAATAATCGACGGAAGAACTGAGGCAACTCTATTAGCCAGAATTTTGATAATGCATTTATAAATCGTATTACAGCCATGCGCTGGGGCGGAAATCGTTCATACTAGAGGCATTAGGGACCTTCGGAATAAGAGTGAGAATAGTGGTGTTTACCTCCTTCAGCAAAGAGCCTGTGAGGAAGAAATCCTTAATTGCTGCGATGCATGAGGAACCCACAATATCCCAAGAAGAAATAAAGAAATCCACATTGAATCCATCTGGGCCAGGAGCTTTACCTTTGGCAAGAGAAAACATTGTGTTACGAATCTCGACATCAGTGACTTCCCAAGAGAGGAAGAGAATCGATCCTCAAGAAGGACTCTCTCCACTATGCGCCCTAATTTCCTGAGGGGTGGCTGAATGGTCTCAATGCTTGCTACTTAAAAGATTCTCAAAATGGGAGACAATATGTCTGCTGACCATAGACGGGTCATTGAGGACAACACCATCATTATCGGAAACCGAGAGAATACGATTATGCAATTGCCTCTTTTTGACAAAATGATGGAAATATTTTGTGTTTCTATCCCCATCATTTAACCATCTAATTCTGGATTTTTGTTTCGAAAAGGCTTCCTCCTGGAGTCTGAGTGAGGAGAACACCTGAATTTGTTCTTTTTCCAAGCTTGCCAGCCCTGGATTAAAAGGATCCCCAGATAGAGCAAGTTGAGTAGCGTTAAGGACTAACTTGGCCTGGACAACACGGTTAGAGATGTCTGAAAAAGAATCCCTATTGAGTTGTTTGAGTCGTCCTTTGAGAAGCCAAAGTTTCCGGCACAAGACAAACATAGATGAGCCGTTAATTTGTGAACTCCATACCTAGGATACAATCTCTGAGAAAGATGGGTGTGTAATCCAAAAATTAAAGAATTTGAATGGCTTCCTGGAGGGAATAGCAGGAGCGATTCTAATTAACATTGGAGTATGGTCCGATACTCCCGGTGCTAGAAAGCTTGCCTCCGAGAATGAGAAGGAACTAGCCCACTGGTCATTGATTAACACTCTATCAATTTTCCATTTGTTTTTGAGTGGCGCTAGATTTAAGTCGACCATGTAAATCTATGGCCAGTATATCTCAAGTCGTCCAGACTAGATTGGTCTAGGCAAATACCAAATTCATCAAAAGCAGGAATCCAAACATTGGAGCTCCCCAATCTATCCGAGTTACACCGAATAGCATTGAAGTCCCCTGCCACCAACCACGGATCGGACCCAAAGTGATCACTAGATCTTACAAGATCCTCCCACAGAGAACGACGAGCAACAAAGGTATGATCACCATAAACTATAGAAAAAATACAGGCCACATTCAAAGTTAAGAGATGAGCACGGCAATGAATCACTTGGGAAGACATAGAGAGAATTCCCAGATCTACTTCCTGAGGATTCCATCCAATCCAAATCCTACCTCGAGGAGAAAAGTTGTAATTGGCAATCCATGCCCAACCCGGTAAAAGTCCAGGGGACATATTATCAAAAAGAGACGGTCTAACCTTCGTCTCAAGGATGCCAAGGCACGAGATATTGTGAGCCCTAACAAAAGATCTTATCTCAGCTTGTTTAAGGGGGTTAACAAGACCCCTAATGTTCCATACCCCAAAAAACATATAGAAAGCGGGGAAGAGGTTACCGCCTTCTTGTGCCGCCCCGCTTTTTTGGTTTTGGGTTGGCCAACTTGGCAGTGGATGAGCTGCTCATGATAGTAGAAAGTTTCACCATGGGAGCATGCGTAAGGGCAATACCTTCCTCTTCAGGTGCAAAGGGAATTGCCTGATTGTGAACTGAGGAGGGATTAGCATGGCTTTGAGTAGACGAACCAGACACTCGTCCCGTAGGTTTAGGAATATCCTTCGATTCCGGGGATTCCCCGATGAGTATTAGGGGCTTGAGGAGGCCAAGTCCTCCTTTGATTCCTTTGCCGATCTCACTTGCTGAATCTTCTCTAGAGGCATCCGAGCCAGGAGATTCCAAAGAGGAAGCCGAAGACGATAAGGCAAGATCAGTGGGAATAAGGGGGCCATCCTTCACTGAATCAGAGGGAGGAATCTGAGGAACAGCATTCAAGTCAGGGTCTGCAGTGCTTACCGAGTTTCCAACCCTACCGGAAGGCAACAAGTTCTGATCCATCTCTACACCAGTCTTGGGTTTGTCCGAATCATACCTTTTGGCAGGGGATGCCGAATTAGTCGAGTTCCTTGAATGCTTCCCCGATTGCTTCCTACGGACAATCTCCCATTGAGTATCCTCCTGGACAGACTCATTCACAGCAATATCTTTTGGCACAGGGACCTTCTTGATAGCAGCGGATATTTCCATGGTCGGGGCACATCTATGACCAAAGGTTCCACATTTCATACAAGCCATCGGTCGCCACTCATACTCGACCATGACAGACCATTTTTCATCATTTAAAAGGATGTCGACAGACTCTAACAAGTTTTGAGTGGCCTTAATCTCAATGCAAACCCTGGCATTAGAGATCATACGCATCCTCTCGGTTTGGATATCCACATAAAGAGGTCTTCCGATGGCACTTGCTACAGCACTTATTCCAGAAGCTGACCAAAGTGCAATAGGTATGTTTTTTAATCTAACCCAAACAGGAAGGGTTTCATGTTGGATTTTCTCCAATTTCATTGTCGGATACCATTGTTGCAGAATCATGGGCACCGAAGAATGGTTATGGGGCCACCATCCACTATTTTTCGACGAAAGGACTCATCGGGGATATCTGAAAGAAATAGAAACCATCACCATTAGCTAACACATCCACGACCTGAGTTCCCCAGATGGCTTTGACAGTATTCTCGGTCAATTTGAAAGGCAACTTTTTGCCAACAAAGTAGCCAACTAGGCATTCCTTCCACTTAGGATCAGAGTTTTGAAGGATTTCATCCAAAATTTTAACTATCGGTTTCCCATCAATCAAAGAAGGGGAATGTAGGAAAGGGAATACCCTTTTTCTGCAGATTTTACAATGGACGCCCAAGAACGCTGGGCTTGTTGATGTGTCGCCTTATCGAGTACCAGCTCTTTTACCTTGGTTCGCCTGATCGAGAGAAGGATCTCTTTGAGACAACCTGGGGATAGACCTTCCATGGCTATGATCTCTAGCATGAGACTGCATTCCTTCTTGGACCAGAGGACTAGACTTTGTGGTCTCCACTTCAACAAGGTCAGCATGCCCGAAGTGAGTTTCGAGGGCACCATACCAATCGGGATTTCTCCTATTACCAACTTTAAGCGACTAGTGTTGCCCGAATGTCGAACCCCGCTCGACCCCGACTACTAGGGATAATGAGAAGGACGGACCATAGCGGAACTTCCGGCTTCAAAAGGATCAACAGGGGATACCATCTCTCGACATTTCCACAGAGGGGCCACTTCTTGGAATGGCTGTGGAGGATCCAGCATTAGTGCCAGAAGGGTGCTTAGGGGTCTTTGAATGTCCTTTGCCTTTCACGGGGTCTGGCAATTCCATAGGAGCCTTCGTTTGAAGGAGAGACTCCTCAAGGCACTGATTTCCAGCCATGGTCAAGACAGGAACAGAGATGCCATGGGCAAATTGAAGGAGGGGACCACTGAAAAAACAGGGGCTAAAGAATAGCAGCCAAACCCCAAAAACCCAGATCTATAGACCCAACTACTATAAGCCTCTTTAAGAGAAATCCTTCGGACAAGAGAACAGGAACGGAGGAAGAGACCCAACGAGAGAACAGGAATGGGGCCAACGGCGGCGATGCGGAGATGGGGAGCGACGGAGGATCAAGGAACGGAGCGACGGCGGCGGGAGAGGCGATCGCAAGAACGGCCTCGGACGACGAGCGTTCCACCGGGCAAGGCGATTAGAGGACGCCCTCGACCGGGCGGGGAGGTAGAGGCGTCGGGCGGCGCGCGGTTCGCCAGAGCTAGTGAAGGGGTCAAGAAGAGCACCCACTCCGTCGTACTAAATCGTTAACTATTTTGATTTTTAAGTGTGCACCTATTCGAACTTTTTTTTTATCACTAAAAACCTCAACCTGGTACATCTGTGACAATTTTACCCCAAATTTTTTTTTTTTACCACTAAAATCTCCAAACTAGTACACCTATGACAATTTTATTCCAAATCGATAAATCCATGATAAATTTACTCTAAACTATTTTTTTGACCACGAAAAATCTCAAACTAGTACACGTGTAACAATTTTACCTCGAATTAATAATTTTTTTAATATTAATTTTTTGAATTTTTTCTTTTCTTTTCTTTTCTTTTTTCTTCATCTTCAACCTCTGGCGGTCGCCGGTCCGGTGATCGACCAAAAGTTGAAGATGAAGAAAAAAAAAAAAAAGAAAAAAAAAAAATTCAAAATAAAATCAATAAAAATAAAAATATTAAAATTTTAGTTCAAGGTAAAAATTGTCACATGTGTACTTGGGTTTGGAGTTTTTTGTGGTATGTTCGAAAGGTAAAATTATCACAAGTGTACCCATTTGAGATTTTTTGGGATATGTTTGGAATAAAATTATCATATGTATACCAGTTTAGGATTTTTGGTGGTAAAAAAAAAAAAGTTTAAAGTAAAATTATCACATTATATCAGTTTGAGATTTTTGGTGATATTAACCCAATAAGAAATTAGGTTTTTAAATCCGGGCAAGAAAATCCGTGGTTGGGCACATCTCGTTAACCAAAAAGTCCATCATTTTATATTTTGATAACCCACTAAAACTGTGCGTTCACATCAAGCCATTCACTTTTTCATATATACTTTTGTCAAAAAGTCCATCATATTATCTTTTGATAACCCACTAACTCTACGCGTTCACATTAAGCCATCCTCTTTCTCATGCATACTTTGACCAAAAAGTTGTCTTTTTTGTCCCTTCCCTGTCGATTCCGACACAATACGAATCTCAACCAGCCCTATTTTGTCCTCTTTCTATTTTCCTTGGCCCCTGTCCTCGTTCTTACGAAAAAGAAACAATTTTCGGGTCTTTCCTCCAAATCTTAAGCGAGATCTTGACAGCTCACAATTGGTGGCCACATTGTATGACATGTGTCACTATATTTGGAACATATAGACAAATTACAAAACGAAAATTTGAGCGTTGCGTGATGCTTCAACAAGGGATGCCTGGCAGGGAAGACAAGGCCTCTAAAATAATTTAATTAAAGCTAGAGCATGTGATATACGCTGAAATCCGGTCACTAATTGACGTTAGTTAAAGTAATATCTCATTTTCTACTTTCTAAATACAATTTCTGTGAAGTCACTGGAGAAGGTGCAACGCTTGTCCTTTTTAGCTCTTGCAGTTTGGGATTTGTATTTTCTTGCATAAAAGTTAATTTTAATTATACCAGATATGCTGTAACTAAACAATGTAGCATGAGACATTCGAGATTAGTTCACGATGTGAATCGTACTCATGAAAGATTTTGGTACTTCCACTACAAGTCCAACCATTTTAGCAGTATGGAAATCATGTATGCTCCTAATTACTTATGTATGGTTTTGTCCATCATAAATCATTGGGAAACTGGCTGAGGCTTTCTTGCCGAAAGGACTTAAAATTCAGGCCCAACTCATTTGGCCTCGCCTCGATTAATTACTTTTTTATGTAATTTTACGAGGACCCGAGCATCAAGAAATTGATAGATGATTGATTTTGTATTTGTCGTACTTGTATTGCAAGTTTTTATCGCCGTGACATTATCAATTTATTTGGAAGATTTGCCCAAAGAAACAGATAAAGGAGGCTCTACGTTCGAGTAGCATCATTTTTCATGATACTAAAGAAGAGAATTATTTGCAACGTCAATCTATCAATCCAGCATGATATACTACTTGAAAGTACTTTTTTACCTAAAAAATATTGCTCATAATGCCTTGATGAATTGAAACACGAAGACCTTAAAGATGTCGAAAGTTGCGAACGGATCATTAAGTGCGATCTGACACGATGGCTGGATCCATGTGGGCCAAGAGGCCTTGGCCCCAACTTTGATAATGTTTACAACAACAACAATTATAATTATAATCACACTTAGCTATTTCAATGTTATATTTTATATACAAATGCCCTCTCGAATTTCCCAATTTTTACCTCATTTGGGCAAGGTCCTATGCTGGGGTTTGGTGATAGCTGGATTATGTGCAATAAGGACTAGAATTAAGTGGACACATATCGTGATCTACAGATGAAGACACCAAATGAAACCATCATGGGAGTAGTTACTTGCATTCGTGGAATGGACCCAAGCCACATGTTCCTCACTCAGCTTGCACTGTCACTTCTGGTCAATGACATTATTATCTTAAGGACAAAGAAGGAATGTAAATCGCCATTTTTGCACATGACACATAGCAATGGATTTTCCCAACACATACTGTGAGATAAATCACATCTAAAATTAATAAGATGCCACGATATGCTTGATGGTTCAGCCGAGTGTGTCTAATCCAAAAACAAATAGTCGATGAGACATTACACTTTAAAAAAAGCAAAATATTATGAGTGCACAATGCTCAATCATTCAAGTATTTCCTGTTCTCCAATTATACCCAAATTCCTCCAAAAAAAAAAAACATGAATCAAAGAGTAAAATAGAATTTCTTTCTCAAAAAAAGTCTCTTTGAGGCTCTCTAATTTTCCGCCATCAGTTGGGCTTACTCAAAATAAGAAATTAGATTTTTAAATCCGGGGCAACAAAATCCGTGGTCGGGCACATCAAGTTAACCAAAAAAGTCCGTCATTTTATATTTTGATAACCCACTAAAGCTGTGCGTTCACATCAATCACATCAAGCCATTCACTTTTTCATATATACTTTTGTCAAAAAGTCCATCATATTATCTTTTGATAACCCACTAACTCTACGCGTTCACATTAAGCCATCCTCTTTCTCATGCATACTTTGACCAAAAAGTTGTCTTTTTTGTCCCTTCCCTGTCGATTCCGACACAATACGAATCTCAACCAGCCCTATTTTGTCCTCTTTCTATTTTCCTTGGCCCCTGTCCTCGTCCTTACGAAAAAGAAACAATTTTCGGGTCTTTCCTCCAAATCTTAAGCGATTAAATAAATAGAATCTGTACAAAGCTGGCAACCATAGTCTAAACTCGCCTTTTTATATCGATGGAACACTTTCCACCCAAAACTTTTGTGCTTTTTTAACACACGGAACCAACATTTGTTATAAACGGCTCTGGATCAAAACCGTCTACATAAATCAAAGGCTTAAATTTGACCATATGACGAGATTTATAAAGTATTTCATGTATTTTCAGATAGTTAATCAACTTATACAATCTTATCTACGGTAGGAAATTCTCATAATTTAGGAACACTTGTCCTTACCATGTACCTTTTTTTTCCCAAATTTGAAAAATCATTCTCACTTTTTGTACTTGTGTTGATTTCCATCCTTAACTTTTATATAGAACAATTTGCTTACTCACTGTTGTGAATACATTTCCTCAGCATCAATTAGTGTTTTCGTCTTTTTGCTTATGGAATTGATAATTGTGTTGTCTTTCAACATTGCCCTCTTATTTTTTTTAAATTCTGCCCCAATGAGGACCCTCACTCACAAAATCAGCTGGCGCTGCTCATGACTAGCTCGCCATCGCCTGCCCCAGCCCTTCCTGCTTCTGCCCCTAGTTACGGAGGAGCTACGGTCTCCAGATTTCTAGAGAGAGAGAGGTTTTGATTTTGGGTTGGGCAGAGGCATAAAAGGAGAGATGGTTCATGAAATTTTTTTTTCTTTTTCACTAAAACTGCACACGTTTTTACTACGCATTCAAAGGGAGAGTACATCATAAAAAATTGAGTACTTTTTCCCCTATTTTTTCCCTATAATAATCGTGCATGTCTATTGTTTGTGATTTTTAGTGCATATACCATCTTATAAAAACCAAAGTAAGGATATGCATCGAGGGGTAGTAATATTTTCTCATGGGCTATGATTTCCTTCAATGAAACCTTTCCTTTGTGGATTTTTGTTGGAAAGAAATGGAAAATTGACTCTAATAGTCTCTAAATTTTGGTACATCATATGATGTCATCCTAAGACCTTGAACTATTTCTAAATGATATATTCCCTAAATTTCAATTTGTTCAATTCAATCCCTTAACTTTTCATGACAAAGTCATATCAGTCATTTCTAATATTCATAATTATATTATTTCCCAAATTTTAGAACAACTTTTCATTTCAATCCTTCTTTCCTAAATCGACAAAAAATCATGACTCTAGGGTAACCCCATAGACTTTTTGTGGGCTCCTTTAGCGCTTGAACCCACCGGTCGCTATTAGCAACTGACTGCTTAGATTTTAGCTTTGACAAAGTAAATTTCATGGCAAACATACTCAATGTCCATATGGTGACGTATGTATGTATGCATAACTGTCATACTGCATCTACATGCGCACAACCCCATCTTCAATTTTTTTTATGTATAAATTTATTAGCTGTGTCTTTTATATTCTTACTTAAAATGTCACAATTTAGGTGATTTGAACCTCAACCAGTCAAAATTGTCTGTATCAAGTATACAATGGAATCAAAGTCGTCAGAGAAATATAGTCAATTTTGTACTTCTCGCATAATTAACAAGTTAAGTAAACAGTAAGTCTTTCTTTATTCATTGTTTTTCAGCTGACTACAGCACAATTTGTCATTTTCAGCCACACCGTCTGACAAATGGTAAAACACTCAACGCCCAAAACTTTGGATTTCTAACAAAAGATTAAGAGTTGATGTCACAAAAATCTTAAATTATTTGAATTGTGTTGTCAAATACTCCAAATATTTTTACTAAGAAGACTGCTTGAAAATAGGGAGTATGAATTTTTGGAAGACCCATCGATAGGTCAAGTAGTTTTGCATGATCGGAAGGTATCAAATTTTGTAGGTCTATAGTGAGAAAAAATGTCTGTGCTAATTGACTCGTAAATTTTCATTGATTAACGAGTCATATGACGATTCAAGTCCTTTTATCACAAGAGACATCATTTTTTTTTTATCATTTGCGATCAAGTAGGTGTTTGCAATGGAGGTTTGCGGGGGTTTAATTATTTGTGGCTTTTTCCCTTCAATATACAACTACCTAAATTAATAGAAGGATAACATTAAACATTTTCACATAGTTCAGAGATTAAGTTGAACATGTACATCCTTATCAAAAAAAAAAAAAAGTTAAACATGTACCTAAAGTTTAGGGATCAAATTGAACAAATTGAAAGTTTAGAAATCAAATTACACATTGGGATAAAGTTCAGGGATCACATTAAACAAATTAAAAGTTTAGGAATTCTGCATTACATATTAAGTAAAGTTCAAGGATTATTTTTGTCATTATCTCTATTAAGTATTCAATGGAATCAAATTGCTCAGAACAATATAGACACTCGTGTACGAAATGTCATGGCATACATAATCGAGAAAAATAGATTAAGTTAATGTCCATTATTGAGATATAAGTCTTTCTTAATTCATTGTTTCTATTAACAGTGACGCCTTCTGACAATGGCCTAGTACCCAACCGCCACATTTTTGGATTTATAGTAAAAGATTTAAGTCTAAACAATGACTTTACTAACAATGATGCTTTGCACACATTTGCTATACTTGCTAAGAAAGTCCAAAAGGAGAATGGGCTTAAGATTTCATGAAATAGAAGCGATCGTGACTTTGAATCATTTTGAGATGAGCACGGCATTTCACACGATTTTTCCAGTCCTTACACAGTTATACACCACAACAAAATGGTGTTGTTGAGAGTGAAAATAGGACCTTGCAAGAGATGGCCTGTATCTTGTTGGTGGAAAGCAAAATCCCTAAGCATTATGGGGCTGAGGATGTCGACACCTCAATAAGAACACTTGAGACCAAAGGTAGGAAGCGCAATGTTTCTTACAATTATGTACTTGGTTGTGCTTGCTATGTCTTTATAGAGAGCTAGTGATCATGAGGGAAGGTTTGACTCTACTATTTTATGCGAAGCATATAGTGTATATGTCGCGATAGACTTCCCGCTCTTAGTTCAAATGAACATGCGAAAAAAGGGGGGTCGCCTGGTAGCGCTAAATCTATGTTCGGGACTTAACTCGGACTCTCCCAAACTTATACCATATCACAACTTAGGGTTTAAGTGCTTAACATGCAGGTGATTTGTACCAAGGAGTCGCCACTAATCGATTTGGGGTGGGTCGATTAGAAACACAAATAAGGTGATGGGAGAATCACCTTATTCCCTACGAACTAGAGATTAATCGAGTTCGGGGACTTGGTTACACTAGTCAGATAACTAATGCCCTTTCGGTACCTTTTTACCCTGTTCATTTCTGAAAACATTTGTCAAGCGGTTTGGATTGATTTTAGGACTTTTCTCCTAACATGTGAGGTGATCAAGCGAATGCATAATAAAAAATAATTAGCGATCCACGCAGCCTATGGTTCTAGCCCTAATTAAACCAAATGACATTCAAAACACAACAACTTGTGCAATTCTATTAAAACATGCATAATAATAGGATAATAGTAAAAACATGCAAGATACTACCGTGCAATCTCGGGCATGTCTAATTTAAATAAGACAATAGCATGCATAATAATATGATAAAGGATTATAACACAAAAAAAATTTTGCCTTTTTAAATTTTTTTTTAAAAAAAATCGAGATTAAAAAAATGAAATAAGAAAAGAAAAATAAAATCTTATTATTTTTTTTTGAATTTTTTAAATTATTTAAATTATTTTTAATTTTTTTAAAAAATTTCTTCTAATTTTTTAAATTATAAAAAACGGAAAAGAAAAAGGAAAAGAAAAACACCTTTTTAATTTTTTAATTTTTTAATTTTTTAATTTTTTAAAAATAAAATAAAATAAAATAATAATATAATATAATATAAACCCGGTCGGGTTGGGTCCGACCCGGTCAACGGATTCGGATTCGACCGGGTCGTTGACTCGGGCCGGATTAATCGAACCGGGCGATCGGAACCAACTCGATCAACGGATCCGACACTGGCGTTGACCCGGGTCGGGTCGACTAACTTAGGTCGATTGAATTGAGGGGGCATAAGACGCCGTGAGTAAAAATCGACCACTCGCCGAGCGGACCCAAACCGGCGCCGACCAAAATCCGGCCCCTAGGACCACCACCAAACCTCGTCGCCCACCTGGGTCGTCGTCCAGCCACCATTCGCCAGCCGGCGATCGGATTAAAACCGGCCTTCATTTAGGCATTTTGTCAAACAAATGTCGTGACCAAAATAAGAAGATACTGACCGACCGCCTAATCCTACCTTTCGTGATTTACACACGGACGGTGTGGGGGATTTGCAGATAGCTAGGACTTTAGAAGCAACAAGGGTGCTACACTAAATAGAAAAACAGGGAGGAGGAGATCAGCCGGGGAGGCCCGGAATGGGGCTTCGTTGAAACGGACGGTTTAGGACCTTAATGGCCCCCCTCTATGGCATTTGTCTCGGCCTATTTCTCTTGAAACTCCACACCCCACCTCTCTTTCCTCCCTTCTAGTTTTGTAGTGGCCGGAGCGACGGTCCCCGACATGACGACGGCGCCTGGCTTACCGGCCAAAGACTAGGCCATTAGGCCGGAACAAGGGGAAGCCGAAGATGTAGGCAATGAGAAGAAAGGGAGGAGGAGATAAGGGGAGGCGACGGGAAGAAGGAAGGAAGGAGGAGAAGGGTAGCGGCGCTAGGCACAGGCTAGCCAGACAGGCAAGGGAAAAAGAAAGAAGGAAAAGCGGGTTGGGCACGTTGGGAAAAAGAAGAAAAAAAAGAAAAAGGGTCAAGGCCCGCAAAGGGAAGGAAAAGGAGAAATGGGTCGGGTTTATCCAAATTTCAACCCGCCCAAAGACGATTTTTGTTTTTGTTTTTGTTTTGTTTTGTTTTTTTTTTTTTAATAATTAGACATTCTAATATACCCTATTAAATACAAACATGCCTAATTTCTATATGCAATGCATTTAAATAGAAATATTTTTGTTTTAGGAATTAATAAAAATTAACTCCTAAATTTTGTGCAATTAATTTTGGACAAATTAAAAATAGGTGTCAACTTGTTTGCCCCTCTTTGAAGGTGAGCTCATAGAGGTTGAGCTCATGCAGAGATTACGTTCAAAAAAAAAATGACACCTAAATTTGGCCCATGCATGCTCAATGAATGCTATTTTTGGTGAGACCGAACTCCCATTTTTATGATGCGATAAGATGATGCATGCTAAATCAAATAAAAATATACAGGGCTACTACCTTAAAAAGGGTAGAGTGATTCCAAATAGTTGATATTGTGTGTCGAAAACCCGAACCTATCTTTGGTCGTCTTGACGGGGAAATGATTTGTCTAGGACCCGAACCTTTCTTGGTCGTCTTGACGGTGAAAATCTTTTGTCTAGGACCCGAATCTTTCTTGGTCACCTTGACTAGGGATTGTTTGTCTAGGACCTGAATCTTTTTCGATTGCCTTGACCGACTAGATTTTGTTTGTCTCGGACCCGAACCTATCTTTGGTCGCTTTGACCGAGGATTATTTATCTAGGACTGAACCTTTCTTGGCCGCCTTGGTGGCTGGATTTTGTTTATCTCGAACCCGAACCTATTTTCGGTTGCTTTGGTGGGGATTGTTTGTTTAGGATCCGAACCTTTCTTTGGTCGCCTTTAAGCGGGGATCGTTTTGCCAAAGTACCGAGGGTCCTCGCCCAAGGATTTGACGGTTTGCCTAGTAGGTCCTTGCCAACAAGTCTTGAAAGGGGTCAAAGAATGAGCACCGGGGTCCTCGCTCGAGAATTTGATGGTTTGCTTGGTGGGTCCTCGCCAAAGAGGTCTTGAAAATGCTCAAACAATGAGCACTTGGGGGTCTTCGCCCGAGGATTTGATGGTTTGCTGGTAGATCCCGTCGCCAGGTCTTGAAAGACTCAAACGGTGAGCACAGGGGTCTTCACTCGAAGATTTGATGGTTTGCACTGGTGGGTCCTCGCCAGCAGATTTTGAAAAGGCTCAAACAATGAGTACACGGAGGTCATCGCCCGAGGATTTGATGCGAGCAAGAGGGAGTCGGTCCCCATGCTTAGGAGGGTGAATAGAGGGGGTCCAATGTTCAAAGGGTACCATAACAATTGTAAGTACATGGATTTTTGGAATCGACATGGGTAGAATATAATTACCTAGATACGTTCATGCCTCTTAAGGGCATGTCTCTTGTTAGACAAAATTTTTTTTGTGCAAACACATATGCATTCATTGGAGAAATAGACAACCGAGGCTATTTCAGAATATCATCTGAAATATCTTGGCTAGCAAGTCAAGATGCTTTTCTTTTCAAAGGAACACCTGATTTATCTTCCGGATAGTTTGAAAAGAATTTATAATTTTGGGACGGGTAAAGGTAGAATGTACTTACCGGACTCGTTCCCGGAGATTTGATGTATCAACCGCTGAATAACCGACCTTTTTTGGGGCATCTCTCTTGGGATGATAATGAGGGCTTCTCCAATGCACGAATTTTTCGTGTCCTACCAATTGGGGATTAAAACTACGAGCTATCAAAGAAGATTAGCACGAACATGTATGCCCTTATCAAGAATAGACAAGCTAGGCTATTCCTTTGACGATATTTGAAAGTTCATGCAAAGTGATTTTGCAGTGTTTGCATTACCAAACATCTACCGAGGGTCAATCAAGACAATTTTTGCTGGCAAGGTGGACTTCCCGAGATGCTGAACGAGGGACTTTAAGTCAGAAAGGACTTTTTACTCGCTCTCACTGAAAAGGGTTGTTTGTCCCATCCATTAAGGTGAGAACATCGAAAATACTCAATCTGACCGTTACCACATCAACAAGGGTTTGAGTTTTCTCGCGTGTACAACACTGCCAACTGAGAGGTCTTCTTCAAGGTCGTAATGTAGGCTTGGTCAATGGCTTATCAAAGGTGATTTGCCCAAGTCAAGGCCACGAAAGAAAATATTCTGCAATCATCTCGGGTTTACAAATCAAGAACCCCGCAAAAAAGAGATAGAAAGTAGTCTTGCTCACACTTCCTCAAGCGTTGCTTATAAACATTTGAACTTCCATATTAATTCAAGTGCCCAAGTCAGAAAAAAACTTCATGAGGGACGTAACGTGAGCTTGATTTATAGGTTGAGGAACGAAATGATCGTCGGGCTCAAAAATATGTGCGAGGATGAGAGTTGGTAATCATCTTGGCATTGTCACCGGTATTCTTCTCCACCATTAGGATTCTTCCGCAAACTCTCCGGGTAATCTCGTGTTTTAGTTTCTTTGACAACTTTTTCTTGAGGAGTTTACGTGTCAAGTATTTTCACGGATACCATTCTATCTCTATCCCAATTGCTTTCTCAAGAATAAGTTCGTCTTCATCTCATCATATGGCAGATCTTTGCCAAGACAGAGTTCCTAAAGTAGGAATTTATATCGAAGAAGAACTCAAGTTTAAACCTTTTGAGGTCGTCTACTCTACACCACTTAACAACTTTGAGGTATTTGAGAACACATTCATCATACTCAAAGATATCCTCAGCCAAAACTTCATTGTTCTTCATAGCAGTCACCCAAAAATTAGGGACTCCTTTCTCTTCATCCATGTCATCGTTTTTTCTTCTTCTCCTTTTTCTTTGTCTTTGTTTTTATTCATGGGCATTGGCCTTATTTTTACCAGGCACACTTTGCTTTTTCATGTCCCTATTTTTCAGTATTTTTTTTGCTGTTCTCTTGATATTGTCGGGACTAGCCTAAACAAGTTTGAACAGAATAATGTTATTGGGCTCTTGAAGTCTTCATCTTGATTAGGTCTTGATGCTCAAACTATGGTGACTTTTGCTTTGCCCGGTGTGGGGATGATCACCAACTGGGTTCGTATGAAATAAAGTTACCGGCTCAATTGGGCTAGCAAGGGATAAAGTGTATGGGGTAGAAGAAGAAATGCTCTTCATCATCCCACGGCACTTAAATTATCGCAAAAGTTCATCCGCAATAAAAAACACTCAAAGATTAAAGGCGGTGAGAGTAAGAAAATTTCTATTCATCTTTTTCATCTTGTGTGAGCTGTCGATCGATGATCATAGAAAATTTTAGATATTACAAACTCCTCATCCTTCTTGTCTTGCTCGGTGAAAACATCACTTTGTTATCAATAAGATATTGACATTTTGGACAAGTTTTAGTTTGCTGCTTCTCTCTTGACAAAGCCCTCCTAGCCTCAACTGTCCGGCCGTCGATGGTGTGCTTGTCTTGGAGGACTCTGTTGAGGATCGCCCGGCCGTTGAAACGACGAGGTCGGAAGCCACGGGGCGGTGACCAAAAGGGGGGAGGCTCTTCTCACTCCTTTGAATTTGAGTCCTCCTTGTGATGTTGATTTACCTCAAGTTGCTCCAATGTGGAGTGGTTCTTGACAGGAGTGATTTAAGAGGAACCTCTAAATGTATGGGCTCAAAAATGGTTAAACAAAGGATTAGTGGTAGTATATGGGGCAGAGAAATGAAGCGCCTCTCGTCATTTTGGCTACCGTACCTTATACGAGAAATCCCTTTACCCTGTAGAAATAAAACCTTTTCGCTCATCTTGCAAGGGTTTGGTATGTGAGAATGTGTATATACTAAGGATTGCCTCTCATCATCCCGACACATCTCGTTCAATACATCGAAGTAGTTTGACACCTTTTGTCGAATTGTCAAAATTTTCACAGGGAATTGGTGAATTAAACAGGTAAAATTACCATGCAAAATTCTTTTCAAAAGACATGTGATACATTTGGAGAAATGTTAAGCATTCATTTACTTTAACATGCTTCCTCTTTTTAGTTTCTTTGTACTCTTATGAGAAAAGCTTGTAGGAAAAGAGATACTTACCTGTGCTACAAATGGTGAGACAAACCTGCAAGGTAATAAGAAAGACCGTGTTAATGAACAGCTCTTTGAAGGATAAAAATTGGGAACGATACAACATTACCCTTCATGATTGACAACTCCTTGAGTTTTCTCGGATGTCGATAATTCCCTTCTGACAAAACAGGAGCTTATGTTAGAAATGAGAGAATTGAGGGTACATTGAGAACGATACAAATTACCCTTCTTCCATTTTGCCTTCAAAGCTAGCAGAGTCTTTTTCCTCTTATGGTTTGTCTCAAGCTCGAATAAAATCCTCCATAATTAAGGGTGCTTCCAAATAGATGGTTCTCTTTGTCAAGACATCTTTGTGTCAATGTGATCTCGACATGTTAAGGTGTTTCCCATAAATCTTCTCAT
>JAMXDD010000010.1:5467111-5673694 GCA_024733475.1 Syzygium grande | reverse complement strand
TGTTTACTTTTGTTCAAGGAGTATATTGAAAACTCTTCATCTCGAGCTTCCGGCCTTAGTACGAATAAGTCTCTCCTTTCATTTGGACTTTTCCCAACTGTGGAGTTTGCTACCATTAATGTCAATTGCTGAGATCCAGAGCATATAAGAAGGAGAAAAAGAGCAAATTGTTACCATATCGATAACGGGAAAGAACACTGGTGTACTCATTTAAAGGGAATTTTTTACTTCTAAAGATGCAGTGTAAGCTCTTTTTAAAGAATTAACGCTAGAGTACAAGTACATTTGAGATGAAAAAGAGGCATGAATGAAATGCGTATTGTTTGTGTAGTAAATTGTACGTAACACAATATTGTTTTTTGTAATCAGAAAAATTAAATAGAAATAATAACTTTGAGAAAGCAATAACAACTTGAATAATGACCAATTCAATAAGTAAATATATTGAATATCTACTCTTAACAAGTAATGAGGACACAATTACAAAACAAATTTTGAACTAGGAAAATTGCTATAAAATTGTAACATAATTAAACATAAGGTGAGATACGGATTACTGAATCTTCTTAAGGTGATTAGTTCTTGTCAATGGTTCCATATAAATTTACAAACTATGCCTCCTAAGATACAACACCTTGAATCCATTTGTATTAGCACTATGCAAGCAAAACTCAATCAAACACTTCTCGAAACTAGCACACTTAGAGAAAATTGAAATGAAGTAATGCGTTGTTTTTCTTCTTCTTTTTTAAATGAAGAATAGTTCAAATCAATTTATAGAGTTTGAGAAATCATGTACTAAAGAGATACATGAATTCAAGAGAGATACAAATTTAAGAAATACATGAATTGAAGAGATTTATGAATTGAAAAGATTCATGAACTTAAGAGATACACGAACTGAAGAAACATATCTCGTTTTGTTCACTTTCATTGATCTATTAATCCATAATAACAACAGTTTGTCGTTGTCATAGGTTGACTTTATCATAATGTTATGAGATTATGCCACTGTAGAGTGGTCAAAATTTGCCACATTGACCTCTGGCTTTTTTCAAAAAAAGAAAGAGAATGCAGCACTGACAATTAATCACGAATTAGAACAATTTATCTATGCATTTGTCGGAGATATTTAACTTATTTCTGCCCGCGGACATATTCATGGCCACAAGCTTTAACTACCTCCTGTTAAGAATAAATTAGAGATTTGCAGGACATTAATCCTGGAGGAGTCTCGGCTATTCTAGAAAATTGATCAATGCTTCAACAATGCTATCGACTGGAAGACATAAAGATTTGAATACAAGATTTACGCTTAACTAAGGTATTAATCTAAGAAACTTCCAGTAAGTTGATAAAAAAAGGATAGTGACTGTTCATGTTACATACCTTCCGTAACGTGGGCTCCTTTTTGAAGCGATCTAGAGCAATGTTATGAGCAGCCAAGCATTTGCGGTTCTGAAGGAAGGGGTTAATTCTTCGATCCAGCACAAGAGGAATCAAAGCGGCGGGTTGTGAATGCATGGCAGCCAAGTGCAAAGGTGTATTTCCGGCATGATCTCTTTCATTTATCAGCTTCCCCAGTTCTAAATGACTGAGTATATATCTCACTGCTGAAGTTCTCCCATATTTTACTGCGACATGAAGAACGGTTTGTCCTTGCCCATTTAGCAAATTTGATACCGGATGTAGCTTATCGATTAGATCAACATAACCCATCTTGGCCGCAATATGAATGGGAAGATCCCCACTCATGTCCCTTTCTCGGGCCAAATATTCAGTTTGCGGTCCTAAGAGTTCGAATACTTTGGTCTCATTCATGTAAGCTGCTAAGTGGAATACATTACCACCTTTGGAGTCGGTCATTGCAAATAGCTTCATGTTTTGTCCGAGTATCTTCTTTAGTAAAGCTGGGATCAGAAGCTCTAAATTAGGGACCACATCCGCATAAGCAAAATTTGTGACCAGAATCCAAGATTGAAAAAAAGTACAGCTTATAAATTACACCGAAAGGAAAAAGCTCAACCAAAAGAAGAAGTTTTGGCCCCATATGTAAAAATTTAGAGGTGCTAGTAAAGAAGATCGAATAATATGTGAGAGGAAAGCGTTAGGGATTGTGCTACTCAACAAAGAACAAATAATAGAATAGGAAAGCCTCGATCTCGTTCAATTTAGGGCTTTTTTTCGTTTTAATTTTCATTGCATTATTCTTACTTAATCTACGCAAATAGTAACGACATGACATAGGCCATATCATTTAGTAAGGCTTTTTTTTATCAAAACTTTAATACATATAGCATCACTCTTTCATTTATACTCGTACGTACACAGACAGGTCAGACTATTTGTATTATGGGAAAGTGGCTTCTCTCACTTTCATATTTCTAAAATTATTCCCATGCAATACCCGCTAGCTAGTATATTTGAAAGCTATCTCTCTCCACACACGCACAATAGATAATGGACAAGGTATATATTGTGAATCTTTAGTGATTTTGGGAGATATGTTTTTACTCAAATGACTCAAAAAAACAGAACAAGTCTAATTTTACCACTGGTGACATATAGGACTCTAATTTGCAGATAGATGATTGATTAGTTTTCTTATAAAGAGTGTTTTTCTTGCACTCCACGCATTTTACTTCAAACTAGGATTTATGCTTGATTCATTCAATATCATGAGTCCTGTTCAACAAAAATAAAAATAAAAAACATCACTTTTAATGACGTTAGTTCTAAGGAGTTTACTATTGCAAATTAGCAATTATTGAGAATTCAAATTTTTGTATATAATAATTACACATTATTTTCCTGTGTCGTATAACTGATAATTAGGAATTTCCTAGCTGTTATCGAGAACATATATTTTACATTGATATGTAAAATTTCGAATTTATTTTGTTCAAAAGAGGAAGATTTATATAAAATAGAATACAATTTAACAAATCATTTACAATAAAATACATATTTCAATTTTACAAAAGCGAAAAAATTCACGTTCTTACAGGTATGCTATTAGCTTAGAATTCAAGCCGTCAACTTTCATATGTTCATTTTGGTTCATGACTCGCATTTGCTTCAAACATGGCATGTTTCTTGCTATTGGCCGACTTAGTCCCAAAATGATTTCTTAGGCTAAATGATTCCCTAACTAGCCGAACCATATACTTGAAATCAGGACACGTGCAAAAATTTTAATTCAAATCACACGCAAATTAGTGTTCGGGAAACTATGGTTACACAAAATTTAGGTCACAAATATTGCATGCAATTTCTCATCTCAATATATTTATAAGGCGAAATGAATAATCTAAAAGTTACTAAAATATATTTCATATTGGGATTATGAGCAGCTTTTAAATGAAAGCTATAGACTATAATCACATAAAATGAAAGTTTAAGGGCTAAAAAACTTAATTTCTAATCATTCTTGTTTGTGTTTAAGCATTTAAATAGTTAAGTGAATTTATTATTAATGCGTATTTTATTTCGACTTGGATTTTTTGAGTTTCTATTGGGATCCAATTGTTCTTTAAGAAATTTAGTGGTATCAGAACTCAAAAAAATGGTGTCAACTATTACGTTTATTCAAAAAATTTATGAATATAAATAAAAATATTTTGAAGTTGAGTGGGACACGATTGAACCAACTTAAAATACGTGGCACCCTTATTACATTGATGTATAATCGTCACATATATAACATTAAGTTGGAGACCCGCACCTTTTACGGATTTAAAATTTTGCACATTTAAATTTTATCGAGGTAATATAATATGGTAAAATAATATAAAAGGCATAAAAGCTTTGTATGCCCAATGATTTCATATTAATCAACCAGACAGCAAACACTCATGAGTAGCATGGTCATCACTTTATTATATCTATCAAATTATATCTTGCTTATTTGAATGTTCCTATTGTATAGACATTTAAATTATGACTAATATTTTTTATAATATGAAGAAAATAGATGCTCTATTATTTTTAAAGGATCTCTTCCTTCTTTCTTCCCAAAATGCTATCGAATATTTATATCTTTAGCAGATCGGTGTGGACAAATGCGTAGATCGATGAATTTTTCTTAAACAAGAATATAATATTATGTCAAATTTCAACATCTGCTTAGTTCGTGAATCCCATACCTTACAATTCCGTTTGTACTTTCTCACTCTTGATCTTTTATGTTTTGTATGATATGTGACAATTTCATTCTCAAAATCAAATACACATATTATTTCCTCATTTCCATACATACGTTTATGTGACAATACACACAGATTCCATAGAAATAATCTGCAGAAATTCCATAAATTACCATTTAAGTTTCATTTACTTTGACTTATTGGGATTTTATGAGGGGATTTAGTATGTATGAGGACCTTCTGTTAGGATGCATGTGCGAGTGAATTGTGTTAAAAAAATCCTACATCAAGGAATTGTTATGGTAATTAATATATCTTAGTTGGCTATAAATCATTGATTTAAACTTTTGAATGAATATGGGACTAACTAAATATGTTGACGGACTCTAACTTAGACTCTCTCTTGATGATCTCTCTAGATGAAGGTGTCGGGTTTCTTCTATACGCTCCCAACAAATGATATCAAAGCCGATAGTAAATCAAGCGACGGGTGTTGTGGTATAGTAATGCGGGCCCGATGGCAGACTTCATGGTTCGGTCTAGAGAAAGAGCATTGATGGATAATTAACTTTAGATAAGTTGATGCAAAAGGATATCTAAATTAAGGGGGAGTAGACTTAACATTGAGCTCCAACGTGTGGGGGAGATTGTTAGGATGCATGTGTGGGTAAGTTGTGTTAAAGAAATCATACATCGGAGAATTAATATGATGTAGAACGGTTAATATTATCCTAGTTGGCTTATAGCTTATTGATTTAAACTTTTGAACAAAGGCATATTTAAAGAGATATATTGATGGGCTCGGACTTAGACTCCCTTTTGGTGATCTCCCCGAGTGAAGGTACCGGGCTTCTTCTACATGCTCCCAACACTTCTACATTTTTTTAAGGATTTTTGATACATGTCCAACACGATAATGCGATTCGATCATGTAAAAAAAACATGCGTAAATATAAAGAGACCAAAAAATTAGTTTCAACTTGCATTACTTGGTGAATGTTATCGACTATAGCTAAAGAAACACTAAATAGTATACCAATTCGAATAATGTAAAAATGTATAATTATTTTTTTGTGGTGAAATCATGTATGTGTGCATATGTTCACTTATGGATTAATTGATAACTTGAAAAATATTTATGACCCCACACAATATGCACGACTCTCATTCAATAAATAATGAGAACTGACATTAGTGGTCCCTCAACTTTTCTTCAATATTCAACATGGTCCATGAATTTCATTTTATTCAATCCAATTCCTAAATTTTCAACAATTCACTCAATGTAATCCTTCCATTAAGTGTATTGCCGCGTTATGTGCATTTTTTAACGTGAATTGCTACATCAACAATTACCAATCCAGGATAATGACGTTACTGCGACATCATTTTTCCAAGTCAGTAAATATATTTTTTTCCTTTCTTTTATCTCAAATGCTAAAAATCCAATAGAGTTTGGGAAATATTTTTTTCTCATTTCTTGATTTTTCTTAGGCTATTTCATTTTATGCATCTCAAATGATTTTGTGTTACAAGTAAATCCGAAATAAAAATATGATAAATCATTTACCAAACTAAAAATACAATTTTGTGAACCCTTCAAGAAGATTAATTGTAATCTAACATTATCATCAACCATCATCATTTATCTTTCTCCTTTTGTCATTGATAGATTCTAGATTTTTATGATTGTCGAACTTAGATATTTGCACTTTATAGTTTTTCTTATCGAAGTTCATCAACACACGAGTTTTCAGTAAAATGCTTGTGTTAGTAAATTTCAGGTGATCTACTATGTTCTAATGTGAGCTAATTTGTTTACTAAAAGGATTATATGACTGGTTGCAAGTACACAATGGGTATCTAGATACTATAATAAGCAGGGTATGGAATTTTATGTAATAGAACCCCCAAGGGGTTTGGGTAAACACGAAAAGTTGTTACACAGATTTGAGACGAGTTTGGTCTACACATAGATTGATATATCTCATAAGTAGATTTAGGTACTCACCATCGTTACCGCGCAGAACGGCACCATGAACGGGCGGCAAGCCTTGTATCCTCGATGGTTCGAGCAAGGCCGAAAATAAATCCTCATGTATCTGGGAGTCGTCGGTGTCGAGGGCCAGGTAGAGGGGAGATTTCTGCTCCATGTTCTCCCAGTACGCGGGCTCAAAATCTGCCCTCAACAAGTGGCGCACCACGTCGGCGTGACAATGAAGCACGGCCTCGTGTAAAGCGGTGTTTCCATGTTTGTTCTTCATCCTCAGGATCATTTTCTTGTCCTTGATGCTGGGGAGATCTCTTGCCCGGCGAATCAACATCAAGGTGGCTCCGGATCCCCCGGCCTTAGCGGCCATGTGGAGGGGCGTATCTCCCCAATCATTTGGGGCGGCTATGAGGTGGTAAGCAACACAATCCATCAGGAGCCTTAGAATGTCGTCCTTGCCTGTACCGGCTGCAATGTGGAGCAATGAGCCCTTCGATAGCCCCTGGAAATTGAAAATGGCAGACGGATCAGTTTGAACGGCATGCCTTTCGATCATGGAAATGAACTTTTCGACATCGGCGGCATTGATGACATCCACCAGTCCCCTGGCATCTGCATACAAATCTTTTGGTTCTTGTCGCGCTGCCATTCTCGCAACTGCCAATGCACTTTTTATTCTCGCCTGTTGACTCCTCCGGATATCTTCCTCGTCCATATTCATAGATATCTGTACGTCCATCGAGCCTAAGCAATGCATATAATGCAGTTACTGCAATGGAGCAACGATAGGGTAAAGAGACATTATTGCTGGCGTATGAAGCCAAATTTTATTATTAAGAGCTTTTTTTTTTCTTTTCTCTTAATTTGCTTTTAGGTTAAAAGCTATACCTCATATATCAGCTATAGATAGATAGTAGTCATCAAGCGGCTAAGAAGAAAATACAGAGAAAAGAAAAAGAGAAGAAAAAATGAGCTTTTCTTTATGAGTGTTCTTAATCTCTCTGTGCCATAATCTTAAGAAAAGATTACCATAGTATTCCTGCTTTCTTCGAAATTAGTGGATTCATAGAGTACCTGATCTGCATGGAGACGTAGCTCAAAGTTGGGTGAACTTCGATAATAAATTTTAATAAATTTTCTAGTGTGTTCTTTCGATTGTGTTATTTTGTTATTATATTATGCCTGGGTGGATTGTTTGTTTGTGTTACTTTTCTAGAATTAGTGTGCGATTCCTAACTGTTATAACATTTAAATATTGGATTTAATTATTTAAACATCTATATAAGTTAGTAAGAAAACTACAAAATATTATATGACATTACGACAAAAAGCGTTTAAAATCATTGCGCAAGATCGTGGAAGCATGAACAAATAAAAATGGTTCGCTGCAAGATTTCAAGTACAAGAAATTAATAAGACACTATGAATTTGCATGGTGGTTATGCCATATGTACTTACTTTACAAAGAGAGATCAATGGTATGTTCCACTTTAAACAAGCAAAAGACTATAAGTACTTAATTGCTCAATCACATAAGTATTTCCCGTACTCAAATGACACCCAAAACCCTAAAAAATAAATCAAAAAGTAAATTAGAGTAAGGAAATTTACTTTAAATCAAAAGTAATCGATGAGATCTTCCACTTCAAATAAGCAAACGACTTTAACGATTGGGTTTTTTTTTTGTTGTGATTTTTTATTTAAATTTACATTTAGATGATGCGCATCCTTTTATTTACAAGTGAAGTGAACAGAGACAAAAACAGGCTACATCTCATATACAACTCTCGGCCTTCTAACACCCACTTTTATCTCCTAAAAGCCAAAATTGAAGCCCCATAGGTAAACTTAAGCAAATAAAATTTCTGGTCCTTGAAAGAATGCTGCATTGGCTAATCAGTCGGCACCCATTTTCCCCTTACCACCCATTCTCGCCTCAACAACTCTGCAATCTTGCGGACTAGCACATCAAGGTGATTTAGATAACAAATGGGAAAATTGTCCAAAAAGTTATAAATCTATTGCACTTTTATCATTTCAATCCTACACTTTTAGATTGTGCTAATTATATTTTTTCACTTTTTCACGCTTTGTCAATTGAGTCTACCAAGCCAATTTTGGCCAGAAATCAATAACGTAGACACCGGACTTCCTACGTGACACGATCAGCCCTGTAGTAGATCATTTTTAATATTTTTATAAATTATTTATTGCATTATTTCTTTTTTTCTTTTCTTTCTCATTGTTTTTTTCCCTTCTTCCTCTTGCCAACTTTTTGGACGGAAAATGCATATATGGCCGCCCATGGGCGATGTCGTACGCAGTGCAAACTAAAATAGTAGGTCAAGCAGTTGGGTGCGGAGGCGAAAATGAGTGAAAAGAAAGGACACTTTAAGCTAACCAGAGAAAGAATGGTAGTCCTCATGCATTAGGAAACAAAACTTGTATAATTGATGTCCTAGTAAAATCTTTGAATAAAGTGAACCAATCAAGAAAGAATATAATGAAAAGTTTGTGATCCAGCATCAAAATTGAAGCAATTAATATTAACAAAGGAAATATTAGACAATTAGCAAAGGAAAAAGGAAAGTAAATATTAATCATTTTGAAATATACATTACCTTCCAAAACGAAAACTTGCTTCTCCAACGATCTAAAGACGATATTGATAGCAGTCAACTCGTTTATCCAACAAAAGATGAACCCGAACGGCCATTTTATACTACATCGAAGGCTAAAATTGTTGTTGAATAAATTCTCAAGCATACTCCCTTTTCTCGCTATAAGTCCCTTTGACTGATCCTATTCTTTGCTTTAACCTGATCCTATTCTTTGCTTTAACCTGTCACCAAGGATCGAGGTTGCCTCCCATACCAGCAAAGAGGCTTAGAGATCTATATAGTCTTTTGTAGCTACTTCGGCAATTATGAATTTAAGAACGTGGCAACTCTTTTGTTGCTTTATCGTGATTGGACCGTTCAATTTCGATCGCCACTGGTAACAAATTACTTTGGTATAACACAATTTGGCAGTAACTTATACCAGCTCTTGAATAGTTGCTAGGACCATCCATCATACCAATTATATCACATATTAAAGATTAGTAAATATGTACAAATCATTCTGTAATTTAATTTGTGTATTGCTAGGAAGCTAGTTGGCTTCCTCGAAAGCTTGATGGTGCTTATCGAAAGACCAGTTTTTGTCGCTCTTTGGGCCCCAATCGCATGAAAGTATGTTATATATCGAATACAAAACCGACGTGACTAACTAACCAAGCAAATTGCTTGCATAATATGCATTTTCTATTCAACTTTTGCATTTTAATTTCGAAACACTCCCTTTTTATTAGCCGGTTACACAATGTGTTATTTCCATGCGGCACAAACTACAGCCTCCCAATGACATCAAGAATGATAATAAGGAGATATCCCCTTTCCATGCGGTCGGGGTGTGGCTAGCCCCGCAGCATCATCTGATTGGCGAGCAGTCACTACGCGAACAAGCTCATGCGGCATCTCGCGTGAATATGGTGGTAGCTGGTGGCCTTTTTCACCACCCAACCTAATTGCCTGACCCGATTGAATCCCTTCTTTCTTCTGTTCCATAAGAAGTAAAACAAAGAAATTGAGCCAAAAAAAATTGCAATTAAAATAAGCATTGGGAAATCACAAATGGGACAAACTTTTAATATTGATATACTAGTAATTAACATCATTGAATGGAGTAAACCAATCAAGAATGAATTTAATGAAAAGTTTGTGGTCCAGCATCAAGCTTGAAGACATTGAGAATTAACAAAGGAAATATTAGACAACTAGCAAACGAAAAAGGACAGGAAATATTAATCATTACGAAAAATACCTTACCTTCCAATACGAAAGCTTGCTTCTCCAATGATCTATAGGCGATATCGAAAGCTTTCAACTCGTTTATCCCACGAAAGATGAACCGAAGAGGTCATTTTATATTACATTAAAGTTCTAAACTTGTTGAATGAATCCTCGTACATAGTTCCTTTCTTGCTCTGAGTCCCTCTAGCTGATACTGTTCTTTGCCAACCACAGAAGCAAAGAGGCATTGAGATTCGATTAGTCCTTTTGTAGCTAGCTTTGGTAATTATGCATAGGATCGCCCTTCATGCCAATTATTATCACATACTACAGTTTAGTAATTATGGACAAAAATTCTGCAATTTAATTTACGCATGCTAGAATGCCACATGGCTTCGTCAAAAGATCAATAGTGTCTACTGAAAGACTAGTTTGTTTGGGTCTTGGGGCCCCAATCCTAAAAAATTATGTTACGTATCTATCACACAATCAAAATAGTTAACCGACAAATCACATGACTTGCATATATGCATTTCCATCACAATTTTGCATTAAAATTTCGAAAGTTTACCTTTTTATTGGCTAGTCTCTTTGTCAGGTGGCACAATCTGTCTCCTCTTCAATCACATCAAAAATAAAAAAGAAAACTAACATAAACGATCCTTGAACTTTGGCTCAATAAACAATGTCATCCCTAAATTCTTAATTCGTTCAATGTGATCCCTAAACTTCAACCAAACATGTAATATGATTCTTGAACTTTTAATGTTCAATTTGAATGCTGAACTTTTGGATACATATTTGGTTTAGTTCCTAAGTTATATGAAAATGTTCAATGTTATCATTTCATTAATTTAAGTTAACGAAATTTTCTGATTTGTCTTTCAATCCGCTACGTTTGAATGATGGACAAAAAAAAAACGTTACACAAGGATTATTCACATAAGATGTTTAAACCAAATTAGAATATAATTATCCTTTTAATGTGTTTAATTTTTTCAATTAGAAAAAATGATTATTTACGAAGTAATCATTTAAAGAGAAACTTTTACTTCTAAAGATGCAGCTATTTTTAAAGTAGTAACGCAAGAGTACAAGTTCTTTTTAGATGAAGAAGAGGCATGAATTAAATGTATATGGTTTGTCGTTGTCATAGGTTGACATTTATAATGTTATGAGATTATGCCATATGTAGAGTGGTCAAAATTTGCCACATTGACCCCCGGTTGTTTGAAAAAAAAAAAATAAGAATGCAACGCAACCCCCGGCTTCTATACATGACCGTTCTTATAGAAGCCGGGGTTTGTGTTGCATTTGTGGGAGATATTTTACTTGTTTCTACCTGCGGACATCCACAAGCATTAACTACCTCCTGCCAAGACTAAATTAATCCTAGAGGAGTCTCGGCTATATATTCCAGTAAATTGATCGATGCTTCAACAATGCTATCGACCGGGAGACATAAAGATTTGAATATGAGATCTGCGCTTAATAAAAGTATTAGTCTATGGAAATTTCTAGTAAATTGATAAATAAAATAGTGACTATTCATGTTACCTACATTCCGTAACGTGGGCTCCCTTCTGAAGCGATCTCAAGCAATGTCAAAAGGAGTCAGACATTTGTGGTTGATATCGTTACAAAAAACATCATTTTTCCAACAAATTTCCAACAACAAATTCGGAAAAATTCGTTGGAAAATGAATTTCCAACGAATTTTCCAACGAAAAAAAATTCGTCGGTAATTCTTCGTCGCAAATTTTTCCAACGAAAAATTTCAATTTTCGTTGGAAATTTGCGACGAAATTTTTTTCGTCGACATCCACAACCTTTAACTACCTCCTACCAAGACTAAATTAATCCTAGAGGAGTCTCGGCTATTCCAGTAAATTGATCGATGCTTCAACAATGCTATCGACTGGGAGACATAAAGATTTGAATATGAGATCTGCGCTTAATAAAAGTATTAGTCTATGGAAATTTCTAGTAAATTGATAAATAAAACAGTGATTATTCATGTTACCTACAATCCTTAACGTAGGATCCCTTCTGAAGCGATCTCGAGCAATGTCGAAAGGAGTCAGACATTTGTGGTTGATATGGCACGAATAATTCTTTCATCCATCACAAGAGGAATCAAAGCGGTGGGCTGTGAATACATCGCTGCCAAGTGTGAAGGTGTATTTGCAGCGTGATCTGCATAATTTACCGCCATCCCCAATTCTTTATGAATGAGCATATATCTCACTGCTGAAGTTCTCCCATATTTTGCTGCGACATGAAGAACTGTTTGCCCTTGCCCATTTAGCAAACAAGATACCGGAAGTAGCTTCTCGATTAGTTCAACATAACCCATCTTGCTCGCAATATGAAGGGGAAGATCCCCGTTCCTATCCCGTTGTTGGACCAAATATACAGTTTCTAATCCTAAGTAGTTGAATACTTGGGGCGCATTCATGTAAGCTGCTAAATGGAATATATTACCACCTCTGGAGTCAGTCATCTCAAATAGCTTCATGTTCTTTTTGAGGATCAGGTCGACTAAATCTAGGATCAAGAGCACCAAATTAGGGATAAGGATATCTTCAACGTAACCTTTAAACCTACTAGGATTGATAGTCGCAGATGTTGGATAAACATTGCAATGCTGAAACTAGTAGTAATAATTTTCATTGAATAGGAAAGCCTTGATCTTGCTCAATTTATGGCTTTTCTCCGTTTTTATTTTCATCGCATTATAATAGGTTGATCTACACAGTATTGATGACATGACATGTGCCACATCATTTAGTAAGGTATCTGAGTAAAACTTTAATACACGTAGCATTACTCCCTCATTTATATACATACATACATGACTTGTGAGAATTTTTTATTTATAAGGCTCCGTTCATTTCGTTAAAAATTTGATGTTTCTTAAACAAAATTTCAGGTGGCCATTTTCTAGGAAAATGATAATATTTTCCGGTGTTCTATTGAAACATAAAAATAAATTAGAAAATGTTTTCCGTTGTTTGGTATTTGATTTTATTTTTTGGGGAAAATTACCAAAAAGTTGAATTTTTAATTATTTTCTTTTTCTTTTCTTTATTTTCCAGTGCCTGGCTAAGGGCAACCAGCTGACTAAGAAGCAAAAATAAAAATAAAGAAGGGAAAAAATAAAAATAACTAAAACTCGATTTCTTTAAAAAATAAAAAAAAAAAAAAAAAAATAAAAATAAAAGGAAAAGGTGTTTGGCGAAAGAAAGTGCTTGAACTAGAGCCGAAAGAAAGAGGATGGAAAAGCGTAAAACAATTTCCCCACTTTTGAATGTGTTTTTTCCATTGGCGAAAAATGTTTTCCTTGACTAATTTATTTTCTGTGAACCGAATGCCGAAAAATCCAAAAATATTTAAAGTTGTTTTTCGTGAAAAGAACGGAGCCTAAAATTATCCTTGTATTACACCTACAACTACCCACTTACCGCTATCTTTATACATAGCCATAGTAAACACGCCTTTATTGGAGAATTAGGATACATTTATTCAAATGCTAAAAGTCCTATATAGTTTGGGATGCATTTGGTGATTTATAATTGGGAAATCTGATATCCGAACCTAATATGTATTGATTACGACATGCTCTTGCTTCCTTGATATTTCTTAGGCTATTTAATTAGTAAGTATGCATATTCTAACTCTAGGATTTCGACCAAAAAACAACTCTAGGATTTGAGATGGTTTTAAGATTAACCTGATAGGTATATTTAAAACCCAAATATGATAAATCATTTACCAAATTAAATTTACTCTATTACAAAACTAAAGATATAATTTTGTAAAGGGTGGGGCTATTTCCATCCACATTTTGGATGGAGGGCATGGGTCTAAGATAAAACCGAGAACCAGACCAAACCAGCCATAAGAATCGGTCCGGTTCCAGGTTCCCATAGTTACTGGTTCTTAAAAAGCGGAATTGGTATTGTGCAATTTGGTTCCCAATTCTTGGGTAAGAATTGACTCGAGAATAGACGAATCGAATCAGGAACCAATGAACCGGAGATTATTGATTTGCCGGTTCTAGGCGGGAGCCCTTTGTTCTTAACTAGCAAAGGATCGTAGCCACAAAAGGCATACAACTTCACATGCCCATGGCTTGGCTTGAGTTTTATACACGACCCCTTTGATGGTCTCTTCATTCCCATTCGATGTGGGACTCTTGGCATTTGTATGAAGACAAACCAAGAGTTTCACATTGAAGGTGTTCAAGTCAAGTCAAGCCAAAAGTCTCACATCGAATGGGAACGAAGAGGCATTAGAATCATTATATATAAAATTCAAGCCAAGCCTTGTAATTAGAGTTCAATACACCCAAGCCAAGCATTGTAATTAGAAATCAATGCACTTACAATGCATGGCAATTAGAGTTCAAATTGTTTTATAAAAAAATTTAAATAATGGATTTTTCTTTTAAATTTCATTATTATTTAAAAATAATAATTTGGAACCGGAACCGGACCAGTAGGTCACGGGCCGGTTCCAATTCCAAATCGCAAGCCCGGTCAATGGGCTAGTTCCGGGTTTGACCGGGCCGGTTCCAGGCCAAAACGGCCCGTGGCCATGACTAGCGAGCACCCAAAGGGTATTAACTACTTTAATAAAAGGGGTTTGGGATTTTATGTGAAAACCCATAACGGTTTGGGTAAGGGCAGAAAATTGCTGCACGGATTCGGAACGAGGTCAGTCTGAACATAGATATTTCCAATAAATAGATTTATGTACTTACCATAGCGTTCTTGCAAGATGGTACCGTGAATGGGCGGCAATCCTTGTGTCCTTGATGGTTCGAGCGCAAGCGAAAATAAAACCTCTTGTATCTCCGGGTCTTTGGAATCGGCGGCCAAGTACAGGGGAGATGTCTGATACTCATTCATCCAGTACACGGGCTCCAAATCTTCGTCCAACAGATCGCGGCCCCTTGACGTGACCATTAAGCACGGCCTCGTGCAAGGCGGTGTTTCCATGTTTGTTCTTCATCCTCAGGATCTGGTTCTTGACCTCAATATTGGGGAGGTCTCTTGTCCGGCGAATCAACATCTCAGTAGCCGTAGATCTCTTAGCCCCAATCGCCATGTGGAGGGGGGCATCTCCCCAATCATTTTGTGCGGCAATGAGGTGGTCAGGGACATAATCAAGCAGGAGCCTCAGGATGTCGTCCTTGCCGTTGAATGCTGCAAAGTGGAGCAGTGAATTGCCCTCCGCGTTTAGGCAATTGAAAATGGCAGAGGGATTGATTTTAATTGCAAGGCTCTTGATCGCAGAAATGAACTCTTAGACATCGGCTTTGATGATGATAAATCCAAGTCTTTGAGCAGCTGCATTCACTTCTGCTGGATCTTGTTTCTCCGAGTTTCGTGCAGCCGCCAATGCATTCTTGATTCTCTCCCATCGACTCCTCCAGATATCTTCTTCATTCGAAGAATCGATTTCATCCGCTAACATTTCCTCCTTGAAAGCTCCTCCTTCATCCTTCTTGACCGCCTCCTCGATCGAGTTGTTCGTGCCAACGTCATCCTCTACTATAGATATCTCTATCTCCATCAAGCCGAGGTGTTTGCAAGTAATATAGTTAGTGCAAGGGATTAGGGGGTTGTGTAAGTAGACGTTATATCATTGAAATATTAAATAATAGATTCATCTAATTATTTAAAACTTTTACAATAGTTAATAGCGGTCCTACAAAACTGCATATGCCATCAAAGCAAATAGTTCAAAGTAAAAATTATTGCGAAGATGCCGGGGGTTCGGCCGAGTGTATAAATACAAACGGTTTGCTGTGAGAATATAAATACAAGAAATTAATAAGATGCCGGGGGGTTCGGCCGAGTGTACCTAATCTCAAAATTTAGGCCAAATTTAAACTCGCATATGAAAATGAGCATTATTAGAGCATATACATATTAAAACATCTCAATTTTTAAAATAGTTTACAGTGATCCTGTAAAATTTTGCTGATTGATTGGAGTTAAATTCTGTATATGAACAACTATAATATATTTATATGCATACTATGATCCAAAAGGTCCATCATATCATCTTTTGATGATCCAATTAACTCCGCGTTCACATGATTGGGATTAAAAAAAAAAGTCATGATAATTATTATCATGACATTTCGACACCCAAACAGTCATAATTACATCATTTACTAGACAACATCTTGCTCCGTAAGGAGGCCATCTAGACTCAAATCGTTATAAGACAATAGAGTAACAACAGTTATCCGAAAGAAAAGTTGGGAATAAAAAGAAATTACGAGTTAGCCGATTTGCCAGTAACTTATTAGTAATTTAGTAGCATTTTTGTGAAATTACTAATTTTTTTCAAATATGCAAATCATCTTTTTTATAGATTTTTAAAATTTTGCTGCGAACATGTAAGGTTTTCTCGTTTGGGTGGATAGCAAATTCAAATTATGCTCACAACAAAATTCAGATGACCAGATTTTTTAGGGCAATCTAGAAGTTGTGGTAAGGCAGAAATTGACAATAATTAAATACATATCAAAATCAGCCAATCCAAAGAATTAAAAGTTCACAAAAAGAATGTTTATCAAGCTAATTGTAATTGCAAAAAGAGTAAGTGATTGCGAGCAGGCAATTTGAATACTTGAATGTGCATGCATAGTTCGGAAGGTCACAAACTTATAATGTTTCGAACATCCTCGAAGGAAATCAATTCCAAAAGACAAAGAAAACCATTGCTGAAACCCCAGATCTATCAGAATATGGCAACACCCAAAGAACATCAAAGAACAGAAGCAACGAGTCGAGAGATCAACGAAACAGAACCTGAAGAAAAAAGAAAGGCAGGACTAGAGAAGAAAAATGTGTTGTTGGGATGCTGATGCTCTGAATTGGAAGGTCCCAGAGACGGACTTGAAGCGAGGAGAGGAAAGTGGAGATTAAAGAACAGGAGAGAGATAAATGTCAGCGAGGAAGATGATATTAATGTGGAGATAGAAAATGGAGATTAAAGAACAGGAGAGAGAGAGAGACCTAAGAGTCTGAGATAAACTAGGGTCCGCGCGTATGTGAGAATAGACCGGCATGTGCGGGAATGGCCAAAAACATTTCTAGATTTCATTATTAGCCAAAAAATTGTCTATGCCAAAGTTTGAACTTTCTCCGTCTAGCAATTAGCCCTCGAGCCAGCTTTTTCACCTTTTCGGTCCGAAATTGTCGTAATTAATTCCGATGTGGAAAAATTATTAGATGACAACTTCTAAAATTATCGTGTTAACAGATACTCTGAAAAATTTAAGTTAGGAACAATTTATTCATCATACACAATTTCAACGAGGTTGTTAACTTTACAGAGAGCTTCGATTTGATCATGTTCCAACCAAAGTAAGGACGCGAATGATAACCATTTTATTCAAGAAATAATTCATGGAACAGAAATAGAAAAATCTCTTTCTATTTCTAGGATGAGTTTCTAAAAAAAGAAACCCGTTTGATAACAACAAAAAATTTCTACTTCTGGAATAGAAACCTGTTTAATAACAGCATAAAATTTCTATTTCAAACAGAAACCCGTTTGATAATAACACAAATTTCTATTTCCACAGCAGAAATTCATTTTTTAGAACCCCTTTTGGGGTTAAACCCCTTTAGGGTTTTGAAGGGTTATAACCCATTTTAAATCCCTAAACTAAGGAGTCTTCAAAATGTCTATTGGGCACCTCAAAAATTTAAATTTCACTCAAAGTGGGTAGCCACAGTATTCTAAGCCATCTTATGAAGTTTTGAAATTTTTGCTTTTTGATTTTTTTTGAAAAATTCACCAAATTTCCTATTTTTCCGAAATCTGACTTTTTAATTTTTCTAGAAAATTTTATTGATTTTTCTGGAATTTTTAAATTTTTATGGATTTTCTGAAAAAAATTTTGAGATTTTTAGAAATTTTCCATATTTTCTAAAAAATTTTATGAATTTTCTGAATTTTTTTCTAATTTTTCTAATTTTTTATGATTTTTCTTATTTTTTTAGAATTCTTTTTATTTTCCCCCCCGAGAATGAACTGGAGCGAACCAGTTCAAATCGATCCCCCACTGTGTCGAGACCAAGGCCAAATTTAGAAAGAGATGTGTTTTGAAGAGAGAAGACAAGTTCTTTTAGAAATAATTTTCATTTCTCGTCTAGAAATAGAAAACTTACTTTTTTTTTTGTTCTGATTTTGGGTCTAGAACCAGTTCTTGAACAAAAAGTTGTTTCAGAAATAGAAAAATAGAATTGCGTTATAAAACAGGTTTCTGTTTCAAACTTATTTCCCGGAATAGAAAACTAATTCTAAATAGAAACATAGTGATTATCATTCGCGCCCTAATAATCCTTATGATTCTTCCAAAGCCTAACTTGTTGAACCTTGAGTTCCGACTCAAAAAGAAAAAAACTTTGTTGAGTAAAATTTGGGGTCTTATGTACTAAGAATCATCATACATTTGTTTTTTAAGGGTTTTTTTTTTATCCAGGAAGAGTGTACGATCAAAAGGTATCTGTCTGAGTTGACGTAGTATGTTAGTTTGATCTATTAGACCGAAACCACATTCACACTTGTGAAATATCATAATAATATTAGATCTTAATTCAGTGATTGCATGATAAAGTATATTTATCAAAAGAGTGGACAAGATTGGTTTGCCAATATATTGGAGTTTTGGAGGTTGAATCTAATACCAAGAAGAACGTTTGTATGTTCCTAGAATATCGCATCATTGTCATGCCCAATAATTTATTTGATTTATTTAACTAATCCATAAATGATATATGTACATATACGTATACATACATATATAATACGTATTGCTGTTTGATATTTATAATTGTCTCGAATTTTATAAAATTGTATAATACGTATTGTCGTTATATAAATTATATATATGATTGTCTTGAATTTTATAAAATTATATGAGATTTTGTATAGTAAGATTCATTTCTATGAGTGACACAAATATTGTATTTCTCGACAGCTCACGATTGGTGAGCCGAAATCTCATCATGCTGTACGGCCGAAGGCCCACACAATTTGGCCCAACGTGCGCATGCGTTCAGGCCACATTGCATTACACGTGTCACTACGAGAGATGCCTGGCGGAGAAATAAGTTCTCCACGATAATTCAATTAAAGCTAGAGCACGTGATGTTCGCTGAATTTTTTACCATACTAGACAATTTCAGTCACGTCATGGGAGAAGGTGCAATATCACTTGTCACACTTTTCTCTTTTCTTTTTTCTTTTTGCAGTTTGGGATTTGTATTTCAATAGATTTTAATATTGTGAGATATGTCGAAGTTAAACAATGTAAATCGAACTATTCAGAGATTTGCGTACATTGTGAATCAAACTCGTAAATGATAATTGACCATTTTACTCCAAGGCCAACCATATTAGTCATATGAAAAAGGTAAGTCACCAAGATCAGGTATGCTCCTGATTGTTAATGTATGGTCCTGACTATTTTGTAAAATGGGTTGAGACTACAAATTTTGGGTCCGACTTATTTCGGTTTTCTTTATTATGAAGTTTTCAGTGAAACAAATGCGTAGCCCAAGCATACAAAAGATGATATGTGATCAATTTTGTATTTGTTGTACTTGCATTGCAAGTCTTTATAGTCGAGACATAGTCATTGGTTATTAAGATTAAATGGAAAAAAAAAAAAAAAGGATGCTCTACATTCGAGTTGCATCATTTTTCATGCTACTTAAGAGGAGAACCATTAGCAACATCATTCTGTCAATATAGCAAGAAATACTTCTTGAACGCACTTTTTCATATAAAAAATGCCTCTCATCCTACCTTCATGAATTGAAATGCCGAGTCCCCAAAATGCGCGAAAGTTACAAACAGATCATCGTGTGCGATTGACTTGGCGGCCAACTTTGATGATGAAGGTGAATCGAACGAGAAAAACATTGGAGTTTTATTTTACATGTCAAGACTACCCAACAATGGTATTAAAGCATAGATCAAAGGAGGAAAAATACATATCTAGTTACTTTTCCACAATTTCCCCCCTCTCCGAATTAGGTATTGCAATTCTTCTCTATCTAACCCCTAAGTAGATTTTTGCATCTGCTGCTCACTAGATTATACGCAACACGGATTAAACACCAAACTCATTTGTATGTACAGAAATTGAGCGCCAATTGCCAATGTTAATTCCATGAAACAAATAATACGACCGCTCTTGTCACAAAATATTAACATAAACGAAAAGACATGTTTACGCCATTCGATATAGTGTTTCGATAGAATGCAAGCAGAACCTTTCACATCCTCAAAAGCCAGATTGAGAAGTCAATTTATTCTTCGTATATATGAACAAAAGGCTTGGTCTTTAAACATTGGGAAAATTACCAAAAAAGTCCTAAGCATAGTGCAATTATGCCAATTCAATCCTAAATATTTTGTATTTGTACTAATTCAGTTCATTTGGCTAATTTTGACCGTAAATCAATAACACAAATGCCAATCGTCTTATGTAGTGCGGTCGGCATTAATGTGGATATTTTTTAATGATATTTTTAATATTTTTTTGATTTTTTGTAATTTTTTTGTTTTTTTTTCTATTTCTATTTACTTTTGTTTTTTGGTTGAGAGGGGGTGGTTAGGGGCAGCCGGGAAGAAGCAATCTCCCTGTATCTCAACTCCAAGCAATCTCGACTGGGGCATGGAATCTATGGAGCCATGGACGGCGGACGTGAAATCAAAGATGAAGGAAGCATCGCGCCTCTGGTTCGAAGGATGCCTTCACAGAGCCGTATCCCTTTGCCTCAAGTACCTTCCTCTTCTTTGTCTTAGCTCATTGTTGCTCTTCCTGGACTCGCTTTGGCCGGCGAAAGCATTGCAGCCCTTGCCCAATCCGTTAAAAATTTGTGAAATTTGTCCACGGGCATAATTTACAACAAATCTATAGTTAGATATGATTGACAAGAAAAAAATGTCACGTGAGAATGCTATTGAGGTTTAAATCATGCGCAACAATGGTAACTTTGATTCAAATAAATGTGATAAAACTAAAATTGCATGATAGTTCTGGTCACATATATTGCACGTGATTAAACTGAATCATGACACCGGAAAACATAAGGAAGATTACCAAATCATTCATAAATCTATTATACAAATGTTAATTTAAACCTGTTGACACCCAAAATTACCCCTGGTAGGAGCGGGCCAATTGCAAGTCACAAAGGACGTAAAACATGGCCCACATAGCACGAATCTAGAGAAAGGCCGTGAGTCAGGCCCAGAAACATCGGAAAGATTTGGAGCAGTTATCGATAGTATACGTCATAGAAGTGTCGACAGGTTGACAAGTCCAAAATCACGAGCCTTACACGTGACGTCGACAAGTTCAAGATCACGAGCCTTGCACGTGACATCGACAAGTCCAAGATCATGAGCTTTTCATGTGATGTCGATGAATTAAACACATGGTGTTACATGGTAAAGAAATTCATTTCCACGTGTCGAAAGGTAAAGACATGACCGTGGGCATGAAGATCAAAGAAATTAAATAGTGAAACATGAGAAACAGCAGGAAATAAGGAGACACGTGAAAGAAAATCAGCTATTACATGATGCCCAAGGGCCATAAGCAACATCAACAAGTCATGAAGCAGTCAAAGTGCGAAATATAAGGAAATGGAAAACAATTTTCAAGGAGAAGTAGTCGATCGACAGTTATCATGCTGCTCTATAAATATTCAAGGATTTCCAACGTAAAAAAGGATCTCTCCAAACAAGACAACAGACCTCTTATCTATCTTTATTGTCAGCACAATAGGAGTAGTAATAGTTACAGCTTTTAGATTCCACGTCGTAGATTCAATTCTGGCGCAAGTCTTAATCAAGTCCAGCATTGTTGATTAAATTCCAATGTTGCGCCACTAATTTAACATCATCGATTAGATTCCGGCGTGGTGCTTGGAATATAGCTGTTGATTAGATTCCAGCCACATTCTCTTAGGGCAGTCATTAATTATATTTTGACGTACCTGGAATTATAATGTTGCATACTGGTTGTGTCGTTAATTGGATTCCGATATAACTTGGTCTTGGCATTTGCAAGTTGTCATCCTATTGTTAGTATTGTTGAGTTTGGTGTATTATCGAGTTAAGTTGTAAGGCACAAGTTGAGTTTAATAGACGCATTTGACATTCTCTATCCGAGCTTGACTTAAGACCCTGGTCTCCTCTAATAAAATTCGAAATGCAGCATTCGGTGAAAGATTTTCGACGAAATAAAACCGGCGAAACAAGATCTAAAATTTTCAATTTTGCAAATGTAGTCTTACACCTTTGTACGAAATCTCAATAGAGTCCTACCGGCCAATTGGTGCTGAAATTGCTAATGTGGTATCTAGTAATTATCGGCCATCTTACGTGGCACATTGCTGTTAAAAGACTTCATTGGTATTTCACACAAAGGTTTAGGTCTACATTGACAAAAGGAAGTTTAGGATTGAATTAAATTCTGTGCAATAAGTTTAGAAGTGATTTGTTAATTTTTTTTCTTTGTGTTTATACTGTGGATATCTTATGTTATTACTTTTTGATGAGACAGAAACGGTGAGAACCACATGGTCAAGGGGAGAATCACACTATTTGACCATATTCAGGGGCATTCATTACGTTTTACGGACATATTTTATATGTTTTATTAAAATGTCACATGTAGAAGCATGCATGCATCGTCTCCGTTTCTACATTTTATTAGTTATGCAGAGTATACATGCGTATGTGCACAACTCAATCTTATTGAAAGGAATGGTTTTGTCATGGTCGAAAAACGGAAAACTGTTGGAAAATACCCTAAAGGATTTTGATAATAACAAAACTTAACGCAAGTATTTAAAGAGTTCATTTCACTGAGCAGAGGATAAACCATGCATAAGCTAGCTTCAAATTCTATACGTATATGAGTCAAATTTTACTAAGTCAGAAAAATTACTGCAGAAATGGTGTAGAACCAAATTAGGTTTTGCAAAACGGTTAGATTTTGTTAACGGACACTTTCGATATGTAGATTTAAGTTTGTTAGAGTTTGCAAGTCAGAAGCCCTGCTCATAGCGATAAAATGCAGTATTCCAAAATACCACAACTAATGGACTAATTGGCTCAGGGGATTGGTGAAATGATGTGATCAAAACCTGCAATAGTGAATGATTTGATTGACAGCCTAGATTGAAAGCCTAGATTGAAACAAAGTTCTACACGTGTTTTTCAGGGAATTTTGCCGAGTCTTTTTCACAGAGGATTAGATGGATACAACAGCTACAAGAGAACTTGAGCATTGTCGGGAGATTTTTCAGTTACTCTCCTTTATAACCTTGTAATACTCATTTTAGTACTATTCCTAAGAGTTAGCAAGAGTAACAAACCAATTCGTGTAAACATAGGAAAGAAGGGGTTGTACGTGCTAAGAGCGAAGACATTTGTCTGGGAGAGAGACAAAGTGTATAATGGACTCTGTGGTCCGTGAAGGCATTGGTCGAGTTGCGGTTTATCGTTTAGGGGCAGGATTAGCTGTGCCATATATACGAGGTGCAGAAATGACAATTGGAGGGTCCCATAGGGGTTTCTGTAAAAGGAAAATCGGTTCCGCGTGATTTAGTAAGCATCAAATTTTAGCATGTTGGAGGATCCTCAAAAGAGATCAATCCCAGAAGACAAGAAAACCATTGCAAAAACCCAGATGTAAGAGAATAACATTAAAGAACGGAAGTAATGAGTCGAGATGAAAGAAGAAAACCTGAAGAAAAAAGAAGTGCAGGACTTGAGGAGAAAATTTTGTTTTTTCGGACTGGAGGACGATGCTGATGCTGATGCTCTGAAGTGGAAAAACTGATTGGAGTGAAGTAAACAAAGATAGGTTGTTCTTTATCATCAAACTATACGATGGAGATACTTGTGGTGCATAATCGCTGGTGAGACTTTATTATCTTTTGGCCATTGTACAGCTGGTGAAGAAAGAACAGCAGCAGCATAATGACTTGACATCCTCTTCACAAATTTTAGTCTTCCCAAATTGTTAACTAGATGCGGTCTTTTTCATCAACCATTGTCAAATATCAATTAACTAAGGAGGTTGTCATGTTTTTTCACTAACCCTTGCTTGAGAACACTTGTATGTTCCTAGAATATCATGTCATTGTCACGCCGACAAATTATTTCATCAACCCTTGCTCAAGGACACTTGCTTGAGAACACGTGTATGTTCCTCGGCTGACCTCGCTGAATGGTTACGAGGGCGGCCTCGCGCTGGGCTGGCGAGGGTCGACCCTCACAGACCATGGGCGAGGCCCAACCTTGACCGCCCTAGCCCCTCGGCGACCATTTAGAGGAAGAAGAAAGGAGAGAAAGAAAAAGAAAAAGAAAAAGATAAAAATAAAGATAAAGATATTACAATATTATAAAAAAATTATTCACGTCAACGCCGACCATGCCACGTAAGTTGTCCGGCGTTCACGTTAGCAATATCTGGCAAAAATTAGCCGGAAGAACTGAATTGACATTAGTTCAAAATGTTTATAATTAAATTGATATCAAAAAAAAATTTAGAACTAAATTGATACAAATGCAATAGATTTAAGATTTTTTTAACACTTTTTCCCAAAAGGTAGGTTATCAAAATCACGTGCGTTCTTAATTACTAATGTATGTTCTTGTCCATCATGGATCGTTGTGAAATGGGCTGAGGCTTTTTGGTCAAAAGGACTAAAAGTTCAGGCCCAACAGTTTGGGCTTGCCTCGGCTCAATATTTTTATCCATGTAAATTTATGAGGGACTGAGCATCAAAAAATTGATAGATGATTGATTTCTGTATTTGTTGAACTTGTAAGGCGAGTTGTATAATACTACCGTTATCAATTGATTTGGAAGATTAGCCGAAAAATGAAGAAAAAGGAGGATCTACGAGTACGTTCGAGTAGCATCATCTTTCATGCTACTTAAGAAGAGAACCATTTGCAACATTAATCTATCAATCTAGCATGATATACTTCTCATCCTACTTTAATGAATTGAAACACTCCGAGTCCCCAAAAGATGACGACGGCAGACGATAGCACGTCTTGTTTGCCATATCTTGCATGCGTAGCAACAGTTGGCCTGGACATAGCAGTGGCAACTCCATCGGTGCTTACGATGGGGTGGGGGAGGTGCAGAGGTTATCATTTTAAAAGCGTGAATAATAATCACTATATTTTTATTTTTTATTTTTTTAATTCTCGAAAACAAGTTTGAAACAAATATTCGTTTGACAACCGTAACTTTTTATTTATTTATTTTCTGGAAAAATTTTTGGACCAAAAATAGATTTTGGAATAGAAATAAAAAGTATATTTTTTTTTACTTTTCTATTTCTAGGATAGAAATAAAAATAACAACTCTTCTTATCGCTTACTCTCGCCGCTCGCCACCTTCCTTATCACCACCCGTCGCTGAACATCACCACCCGCTGCACGCCGCTGGCGAACAGAAATTTAAGAACAATCTATCAAATGAACTTCTATTTTGAAAATGAAAATTTTTTGTCGTTATCAAACGCTACTTTCTGATTGGAAACTCATTCGGGGGAATAGAATTAGACAATTTTGGCCAGAAATTAGGCCGGGGAAGAGAATGGTTTTCATTCGTACCCTAACCAAACAAAAATCTTATTTTTAAATTTTACAATTTCTGTCTTGTTGTGGAAGAAGGTGCAACGACACTTCTCCTTCCTTCTTTTTCTAGCTCATGCTGTTTGGGATTTATTTTTTCTTGCATGGAAATTGACTTTAATTTTACGAGGTATGCCACAGCTAGATAATTGTCGTCTAGAGAAGGTAGGTTACCAAATCCTGTACGCTTCTAATTGTCCATCACGGATCATTGCAAACCTGGCTTAGGCTTTTTTGCTGAAACGACGAAAAATTCAGGCCCGACTCGATTGGGCTCGCCCTCGGTTCAATATATTATTCACGTAGTTTCGCGAGGAACTTGAGCAATTGATTTTGTATTTGTTGTACCTATAAGGCAATTTTTTTTTATCTATAGTGAACATTATTAATTGACTAAGATTTGCTGAAAAATAGAATAAGGAGGCTCTCCATTCGAGGAAAATCATTTTTCAGTGCTACTGAAGAAGAGAATCATTTGCAACATCAACCTGTCAATCTAGTAAGATATACTTCTTGAATGCACTTTTTATTTATGAAATACTTCTCATCCCAATTTTATATTTATAAATTTCCAAATATTTTCCTATTTTGGACTAGGCACTCTGCTAGGGTGTGATAATAGTTGGATTAGGTATAGTGAGAACTAGAATAAAGTGGACACGTGTTGTGATTAAAAGATGAACACACCAGGTGAATCCATTATAAGGATAGCTTCTCTGCAACCATGGAATGGACCCACGCCACACATTCCTCACTCAGTAGACAGTGCTGTTTCAAGTCAATGACATGATTATCTTAAGGACAAAGGAAGGCACGTTAACCCACAATTTGGCACATGACATCTATCGACAGATTTTCCCAATGTTTACTACCTAAATCGGATGAGAATAACCTTAGAGTTCCATTCTACATGTCGATACCAATCATCTTTGAAGTAAAAGCAGAGCTCAA
The DNA here is from genome assembly GCA_024733475.1 of Syzygium grande. Lineage (NCBI taxonomy): Eukaryota > Viridiplantae > Streptophyta > Magnoliopsida > Myrtales > Myrtaceae > Syzygium > Syzygium grande. The sequence continues at coordinate 5,647,064 of JAMXDD010000010.1, read as the reverse complement.
AGATGGAACTCAAACGCCAAACTCATTCGTATGCATAGGAATTGAGTGCCAATTGCAAAATTTAATTTCACGGAACACATGATACGACCACTCTCATCACAAAATAGTTACATAAAGGAGAAGCATGTTTATACCATGCAATTTAGTGTTTCAATAGATTGCGAGCAGACACCTTTCGCGTCTATCTAAGCCCCATCAAGAGATCAATTCGTTGTTCCTGTACATGCACAAAAATCTAGGTCTTCGAACATTGGACAAGTACGTTCCTTATGGTCTGTTTGGGAAGGAGAGGTGGGGGAAATGAAAGGGGCGTAAAGAGTTGAGTTAAAATTTAAATTTTTGTAAGGAGTGAAGAGAAATATTCTTCAATGTTTTTCTGGTTTTCTTCGCCAAAGGTTCGAGTTAGAGAATACGTGTTGAGAATTATTTTCTCTGCAAATTGAATTGGTCCACAGTAAATCTTCCATGACCGCTTTAGACGAGCAATTTTATAAAACCACAGGCTTCTACATGTTCAGAGCTAATGGAGTGATTTCAGAGCGGCGAAACGGATGAAATGAGCCACTCATCCATTCAATTGACACAACATATCGCACGACGCATGTTTCACTGTGAAATTGACACAACATATCGCACGACGCATGTTTCACTGTGAAATTTCATGTAATTGCAGCCAATCGCTCAACACACTTAAATTATTAGACAAAGGCTTGATTTAATTCAAATAGTTTAATACTCCTCATGCGTAGACTGAACTTTGCCTTATAATTAAAACATGAGAATATGTAATAGATGAGGCAAATAGGACTTGGAAATGTTTGAACTCATAATTTCCTGATCTAATACTACTATGTAAATTTCACGAGATTACATCCAAGTGTTCTAAAAGTTTAAGGTATTACAGTAAAAGGTTTGATTCAAATACTTTCACAATCACCATTGATCTGAAGCAGTAGGAAAGCAACTGTAGAATGAGCCAAATACACCAAGGCAAATATATTTTTATAACTAGTGATTGGGAGGATGTAGCGTGTCACCACATTTCGCTATCGTCGAGTCATCAGCACGGGATTCACTAGCACCATTCGGAGGCTGACTCGCGGTGGTGCTGCTCGCCTTTCCATCCTCTTCCGAATCATCCAAAATGTACGCCTTAACATTCCAGAAACAAATGTAAGCGCGAATACTCCAGGACAACAGAAAACGGCCAGGACGAAGGTCGAGCAGGGAGGAGATATGATACTTTGTCGCTATGGCAACTGTGATAATGTTGACGAAGATGAGTCCCAAATAAAATATGGTGTTAGCAAGCCAAGGGAGTTTGCCAAGGGTCGAGACGACACCAGTTATGAATGCGACGGACATCGCCGGGAGGGCAATTGTTAGCAACTCTTCCGACCGATCTAGTGCAGGTCCCACCAAGTCGATGTCTTTTGTCTGCGCCCAAATGAGGTTGATGACCGAGGTTATTGAGCAGAATATCGCGATGGTGTTGCAAATCGCGAAGGCCTGGAACATTCTATTGTCCAGCATCGTAGCAATGCCTCGGTAATCTTTGGAGGCCGCGTCTGTGCTGTTGAATCCTCCAGGAACTGCAAAACCAGCTGCGAAAGTCACAGTGGCCACAAGCGTTGCCACCACCAGACGGCTATCGATCGCCTCCTTCACTAGGTCCAGGTCTGGCTTCTTTTTGCGTGATTGGACTATTGAAAATGCTTCATTTCGAGCTTCCGGCCTAAGTACAAGTATGTCCATGCTTACAGCTGACGCGGATGCCAACAAAACGTATGCCAAAAACTGACGTCGGAAGCATATGAAAAGGAAAAAAAAGAACAAATTGTTACCACAGTGATGACGGGAATCAACTCTGGAGTATTCATGTAAAGGGAAACTTTTACTTATAAAGATACAGTGTCTTCTCCTTTCGAAGAATTAACACTAGAGTAGGAGTCCATTTGAGATGAGAAAAGAGGCATTAATGAAATTTATATGGTCTATCGATGAATAGGTTGACTCTAGGATAATGTCATGAGATTATACCAAATTTAGAGCGGTCAAATTTGCCCCCATTGACCCCTGGCTTTTCAAGAAAAAACGAATGCAACATTGATCGCATTTATAGGCTCAACTAATCGAGATCCGTCACAATTTATCTCTACATTTTGTTGGAGATATTCTGCGTGTTTCTAACCACGGACATATTCATGGCCACAAATTTGAACCACATCCTATCAAGACTTAACTAGAGACTTGTAGAACATCAATCTTGGAGGATTGAAAACCCCAACAATCCCGTCGGCTAGGAGACATAATGATTTGCACCCGAGATCAGCGGTTGACTAATGTATTGATCTATGAAATTTCCAATAAGTTGATAAATAAAATAGTGAATGTTACCTACCTCCCGGAACGTAGAGCTCCTTCCCGGGCGATCTAGAGCAACGTCAAGAGCAGTCATACACTCGTGGTTGAGATGGTTGAGGTAAATTCTTTCATCCAGCACAAGAGGAATCAAAGTGGCGGGTTGTGAATGCATCGCAGCCAGGTGCAAAGCTGTATTTCCAGCATGATCACTTTCATTTATCAGCATCCCCAATTCTGGATGTCTAAGCATATATCCTAGTGCTTGAGCTCTCCCATATTTTGCTGCGACATGAAGAACGGTTTGTCCTTTCCTGATTAGCAAATTGGATATAAGGTGTAATTTCTTGATTAGTTCAACATAACCCATCTTGCTTGCAATATGAATGGGAAGATCCCCATCCTTGTCCTGTTCTCGGGCCAAATATTGAGTTTCTGGTCATATGAGTTCGAATAAGCGGGCATGATTAGTTCCTGGTCGTAAGTCTTCCCGTTGTCAATGCCGATTCATGCAAGCTGCTAAATGGAATACATTGCCACCACTAGAGTCGGTCAGTGCAAATAGCTTCACGTCTTTCTTGAGTATCCAGGCAGCTGAATCTGGGATCAAGAGCTCCAAATTAGGGACCACATCCGCATAAACGTTGTACGGTGGTTGGGGCTTGGTTGGTGTTGATATATCTTAGCCCATTTTGGGATTAGAATATCTTCAACACCTTAGACTCCATTTATTTTGCAGAAAATGATTAATTTAAAAAAATATTTTCCTAAAAATGATCACTCATGACACTTAAAAAAAAAGAATGAACAAAAAATATTTTCATTGTCCACGAAAATATTTAAATATAAATTGTTGCCGGGTAATGAAAACATTTTTTATTAATTATAATTTCAAGCAATGCAGTCGATCAACTTTAGGAAAATATTTTTCAAATCGTTCATTTTCTGCAAAACAAATGGAGCCTAATCACTAATTTGATTGAATAAATCAAATGCTTCTAATGGTTTCCTAACCCATTTTCGGTTCAAACAATTTTATGGATCTTCGAGCTTTGAATCTCTAAGCATCTGACTTTCCTTCTCTAGAATGATGGAACAAGACCTGTGAGACTTTAGATTAATTTCGCAAGGATTCCGCTTGTGTATTTTGGAGACTTCAGGTAAATTTTAGACCATTTTCATACAAAGCAATGCGACAAGGACATGTACTAAGGTTTTACTATAAAACTTTTAGTAAATGACATGGCAGAAAAGGAAAATGACCTTTTCCTATTATGTTCTTCAAATTCGAGCAAGTATCAGGCAAATTTATTCTATTGTGAAGAACATTGCAATAACCTCCATGGGCACCGTACCAAAATGCCCATTGAAATATTTCCACCCTCTTTAGAATGAACGTCATCTTCATCATAGTGAACGTTGCAATAATTACATGCGTAGAATAAAAGAGACTGCAAAATTAGTTTAAACTTGCATTCCTTGGTGAATGTTATCAACATAGCTGAAGATACCAATCTGAATAATCTAAAAATGTCTTATTATTTTCTGTAGTGAAATCACGTATGTGTGCATATCTTGATTTATTAATTAGTTGATGACTAAAAAAATATATATCTCCGTCCACAAACTACAGGACTCTTATTCAATAATTAAGGGAAATTGACATGAGTGATCCCTTAATTTTTCTTCAATGTTCAATGTGGTCTCTAAATATTTTTTTATTCAATCTAATTACTGAACTTTCAAAAACTAATTAAATGTAGTCTTCACATTAAGTGCATTTTCATGTCACGTGCATTTTTTTAACGTGAACTGCTATGTCAGCGTTTATCAAGCCAAACTAACGATGTAAATTGCCGAGAAAATATTGGGTACCCAAGTGATGCCATGTCAGCAAAATCATAGTCCACTTAGTGATGGACACGTGTCGCCTGGTCCCACCTGTGTCAGCCAAATTTTCAGCCCATCTCTTTTCTCTTGATCTCTCTCTCCTCCGCTTCACCCCTTTTCCCTTGTCTGACCTTGAGCCCTAGCCACCGCCATTGTTGGCCACGGCGAAGAGGACCCTCGGAGTCTCCGGCAATGGGCTCACCGCCAATGAATGCTTGTCCCTTCGTGTGCCTCACGGTCGGGAACCTTGCATTGAAAATCCCCATGGCCGCCAAACCCGCCCGCTCCACCTCCACCCGTCGTCCTCCCCCCTGCTTCCGTAAGATCAAGCTCAAGAGCTTCCCCCTCCAAACCGCCATGGTCGCTTGACCACCAGCTCGCGACCACGGTTACTCGAGGTGGAGCTCCATGGCCATGGTGGCCGCAAGCCTCGGGCCCGAGCTCCAGGGCCGGGGATGGAGAAGACTCCGGGTCGGCTTTTGGTTTCCATGGAGAAGATAAGGAATTGCAAAGGAAGCGGCAGAGAGAAAGTGAAGAGGGAGTCTCGCGAGGGACAGGAGGGGAGAGAGAAAGTGGGCCCCACACAGGAGAAAATATCCCTGACAGTGGGCCCAGGCGACACATGTCCATCACTGAGTGGACTATGATTTTACTGACATGGCATTATTGGGTACCCAATATTTTTCTCGTAGACTGCCATGTTGTTTTCCCATCTTAGCAAATCTTTTTTTCATTACTTTTCTGTCTAAAATAATGAGAGAGAGAGATTACGTGGAAGTCGCATGTACACCGCATGGACACCAACATGGCAAATATAATAACTTCAAGTTAATGGAAATTATGATCACTTCAACGAATGATGTTAGAATTTGTAACGAAATGACTACATTATCAGTTCAAGGACAAGATTAAATAAAAACATTTAAAAACCACATTAAATATTTAAGAAAAGTTCAGGATCATTCATGTCAAATAATTAATAGAAATATTATATTTATATTGTCATTTAGATGACTAACAAATGAAAAAAAATCAACTAACGTTTTTTCAATAGCCAATTTACTTGTTTAGTGTTTCTTATACCGTGATATATCTAAATTAACAAACTACATAAATTAATGTTCGAAAATTCCTCAATTACATTATTTATAGACTAAGTGGCATAATGAAGCATTTTTTGTTTTAATTTATGTAAAGAGAAATGGGAAGAGAAGGGAGCTTTCTCACAATGCGGCTCAAGTATGATGAGACTACCTGATCAGCCAAAATCCTAAACGGGGTGTTCACTTTAGGAATATGATTCAATAGCCAATTTGTTGCTTCATTTATTATTAGAGGAAGAGATTGGATCATATTTTATTAGGAGAGTAACGATGTAATTTTTAAGCTTCTACACAGACCGGGTCTATAATTTTTTTCAAAATGTATATCAATTACAAGTAATGCATTAGAATGTAGATTATCATGAGATATAACTAAAGATATTAAAGTTATTCACTTAATCTACAAATTCATGATTAAATTGAAATATGTGCTAATTTTTTCATGGATGAATGTTCATTTAATATCACACAGATTCATCATTACAATTACACAACTATACAAAAACTAAAATGATCTATCCTTATGAAGAAATAAATATAGGATAGTTATGATGAAACTTTTAATAGACGTCTGTACTTGATTAAATATATTATGATCATTTTAAAGATAAATAAAGAAGTGTGGGTTCAATGGACGCTCCGCACAGCCCCACCCTATGCCCAATTCTACTGGGAAAACGGGACAGATTTAGGGTCAAATGCTAAAAATCCTATGGAGTCTGGAATGTATTTGAAGTTTTGTAGCTGTGGAATCCGATATTCAAACATAATTGTATTAATTGCAAAATTGATCTGATTTTCTTGACATCTTTTAGGTTATCTAATCAGTAAAGAAACAGATTCTAACTCTACTAGGAATTGAGTGTATCATTACTTGAGATTAACTGTATTAGTTTGGTCTAATAAATGTGAGATATATAAGTTCTTAATAAGTCTAATAAGGGGCTAGCTAGTGTGGTCCTAGTATGGCCTGACCCGTAATGAGAGGGCCCGTGATCGAAAACTCTATAAATAGAGCTCAAATCCCTCCTTTAACTTGATAATGCATAATTTGACTTACATACGGATCTAGAGAGGAATTTTTTTCTCATGAATGGCAATCTCATTAAGCTAGTGTTTCGACGAAGCGCATAGGAAAGAAGCACCTAAGTTCGGGTTCGAAAACTGCTGCTAATTCCGCGTTAAGTTCAATAGATTCCAAACAAGATACGTGAATCGATAATTTCTCCATTTACATGTTTCGGTTTCTGATTATGATATTCCTGGGTGTGCCATTTTCGTGGCCAACATTGAGATGGTTATGAGATTAACCAAACAGGTAAATCCAAAACCAAAATATGATAAATCATTTACCGAACTAAATCTACTCTGTTACAAAACTAAACATATAATTAGTGGACCCTTAAACAAGACCAACTGTAATCTAAGTTTATCATCAACAATCATCATTTCAAGCCTATCTTTCTCCTTTTGTCATTGTTAGTAGTTAAGATCAACAATACATGAGTTATTAGTAAAATGGTTGTGTTTGTAAATTTAAGCTGACTATTATGTTCTAACGGGAGATAATTTATTTATTAAGAAAATTATATGGCTAGCTGCTAGTGCTCTATGGGTATCCAACTCCTATGATAAGCGGGGTTTAGAATTTTATGTAAAAACCCATAACGGGTTTGGATATGTGCAAAAAGTAGTTGCACAGATTTAAGACGACATCAGTTTACACATACATGGATATTTCCCACAAGCAGATTTAGGTACGTACCATAGTTACGACGCACGATGGCACCATGAACGGGTGGCAAGCCTTCTATCTTCGATGGTTCGAGCGAGTTCGAAAATAAAGCCTCAACTATCTCAGAGTCGTCCGTTTCGAGGGCCAGGTACAGGGGGAGATTTCTGATACTTGTTCTTCCAGTACACGGGCTCCAAATCTTCCCTCAACAGATGACTCACAAGGCCAACGCCGCGAGTGAGCACGGCCTCGTGCAAAGCGGTGTTTCCATGTTTGTTCTTTATCCTCAGGATGTTCTCGACGTTGGGAAGCTCTCTTGCCTGGCGAATCAACATATAGGCGACTTCAAATGCCTTGACCTTAATGGCAATGTGAAGGGGGGTATTTCCCCAGTCATCTTTGGCGGCTATGAGGTCGGCATCAACATGATCAAGCAGGAGCCTTAGGATGTTGCTCTTGCCGGTGGCTGCTGCAATGTGGAGCAGTGAACCCCTCGATAGCCCCCGAAAATTGAAAATGGCAGATGAATCAGTTTGATAGGCAAGCTTTTCGATCGTGGATCTGATATCTTCGACATTGGCGCCTTTGATTATATTAGCCAGTTTTTGAGCAGCTGCATAAACTTCTGCTGGATCTTGTTGCTCCGCGGTTCGCGCAGTTTTTTCTTCCTTCATAGAATCCATTTCATCGTCTAACATAGAGAGGGAAGCTCCTCCTTCATCCTTCTGGACCTCCTCCTTGATCGAGGTGTCCGTGCCAACCTCGTCCTCTTCTATAGATAGCTTGACGTCCATCGAGCCTAAGCTTTGCAAGTAATGTAGTTATTGCAACGGAACAAGGGTTGTGTAAGAAGACAAAATATAAATCTAAATACGAAGCAACGCATTTATACTTTTATAATAGTTATCAGGGTCCTACAAAATTTTATATGGATCCAAACATAAACTTTTCTAATTTTAAAATCATTGCACAAAATCACGGTAGCGTGAACAAATACAAAATATTCATTATGAGTATTTAAGTGCAAGAAATTAATAAGACGGCACGGATTTGTGTGGTGGTTCGGCCGGAGGTACCTACTCCACAAAAAGAGATCGATAAGGTGTTTCACTTTAAACAAGCAAAAGACTATGAGTGCTCGCACAAAAAATCTTCAGAAAAATGAATCAAAGGGTAAATTAGAGGTTCGCCCTCTAAAAAGTTTCTCGAGAGAGAGAGAGAGGAGCTGCCGGGCAAACGCACGTGGTAAATGCTGCCGGATTGAGCTTAGAGGCGGTGGTCGCTAATTGACATAGGTAGTTCAAAAGTCATCCAAAATTATTGTTAAAATTGGCAATACAAATGCATGTTAGAGACCGTTGTGACATGATGGAGAAGGATAGAAATCTAAAAATAATTTTTTCTCTATATGAACATGTAATAATCCGAGCATGTTTACCCGTTAGATCCTTTTGTTCCGTAACTCGAGCATATTTATTCTAAATCAAATGCCCAACTCACAGCAATTAAAATATGATACTCAAAGATTATCTTACACCAAAAATGATAGACTAATTCGCTCAGAATATTGGTGAAATGGTGTGATCTAAACTTGCATAGAAAATTTGATAGACAGCCCAAACTGAAGGAAGGTTTTGCAAGCTCTTGCAAGCTCGTAGTACCCATTTTAGTGCTGTCCTTAAGAATTAGCAAGAACGACAAATTCATTTGTAAACATGCAAGAGAAGTGGTTACCCGTACTATGAGTAAAAATATTTTTCTAGGTAAGAGATAGAGCATATAATGGGCTCTTTGTAAACACTAAGAGGTGTGGTCTATGGTTTGGGGGAGAGAATCTTCTGTGCTATATGTACAAAGTGTGAGAACGACTATACTTAGTTTATAGCAAGGTTTTTTTTTTGGTAACCCAGGGAACCCCCGCACGGCCGATAGCCGAGGAGTAAACCCTGGGGGCGACACGTGCTAGCCACCACACACGTGCCACCGGTTAAGTCACCCTGCGGCGCCCGGGATTCGAACACTCAACCTTTTGCGAGAGGAAGAATGCGCGTTCCAGCAGCGCCACCCAGGCGGGTGGTAGTTTATAGCAAAGTTGCTGCAGAAGGAAGTCAAGTTCTGCGGTGGCAGCAAATTCTACACTTGTAACAAGGTGATATTTATACTTTTGTCATAACTAAAGGAATTTAGACTATTTGGGCTACTAGAACTCGTAAGAGGAGTAGGCACACCGGAAACGAGCCTTTATAGATCTCATTTGCAATTTCTCTTTCTCTAAACTTTTTAATATCCATAGTTAATATCCACAGTGATCCTATAAAATTTTGCTAATTGAAAGGAAAAATTTTGCCGATTGATTGGACTTAAATTCTATATATGAACAACTATAATATATTTCTATGCATACTATGATCCAAAAGGTCCGTCATATCATCTTTTAATGATTGTCGCAACCTTCCTGAACCGGGCCTGGTTGCCTAAGGGGTTTGGCTAATGAATTATTAAGTTAAACCTAGCCGAGCTCTCCCAAGCCCATTCCAACTCGTGACTTAAGGTTTAAGTTGTTAACATGCAAATCAATTTCATCTAGAAGTCGTCACTAATCAGTTTTTGGTAGGTCAATTAGACACCTAAGTAAAGCACGGGAGAAATGCTTCACTTCTACAAACTAGAGACTCAATGGGTACGGAGACTTGATTACACTAATTAACCAATTAGTACCCTTTCGGTACATAACCTTGTTCAATCACCACCTAACATGTTCACACTAATTGGGAATCTCAAAATTTCATCCCTAACCAAGCTAAGGGAAGTAATAATCAATACATGAACCTAAGATACATAATCAACCACACACAAGGTTAAATTAAACGAGCATTTTAAATATGTATGAATCAAGCAATGTGCAATCAAACAAGATACTAATCACACAAAAGGGTAAGAAAAACCAATTCCAAATCCCAAATAATATTTTTTGATTTTTCGGATTTTTTTTGGAATTTTTTTAAATTTTCTGGATTTTTTAATGTTTTTCTAATGTTTTTTTCAAACTTTTTAACATTTTTTGGATTTTTTAACATTTTCGAATTTTTTGGAATTTTTAATATTTTAATTTTTTTATTAATAAAATAAGAACTCCGGACCGGTCCCAATCTGCCCGACACCTGACCCGACTCTCTCGGACCCGCCCAGGATCCGTTTTTCTTTTTCTTTTCTGATTTTTTTTTCTTTTTATCCCTCTTTTCTTTTCCCTTTTTTGTTTCTTTTTCTTTTTCTTTTTTTTTTTTTATTTATTCTCTTTGACTTTTCTTCCCCTCTTGCGTGACTCTCTGCCCAGAACGTCCCCTTCTTCACTGTTCTACCAAGACATCTTCTGATTCTTTCACCAAGAACTTCTTCACGCGTCCAGCCGAGACCACGCCGGGAACCTCACCGCCGGCCATCGGCTCGGGACGCTAGCGCCGAAGGCGAACGCTGTCCGTACGCCATCACCGCCGGCCGACGCTTCGGCGACCACACCAGCCACTTAGAGAAACGGCCACAACTCTCCACGACGACAAACGCACTTTCCGACCACCTAGCTTTCGGCCCCAACGACAGACTCTAAGTGTGAAACAACAGGCGTACACGCACCAAGCAAGGCATACAAAACTGACACAGTGGGGCTCCAAACCAAGACATCACCGGAAAACAAACAGTAGCTCCGACTCGTACACTCGTCCGTGGCCGATATCGGGGACAACGGAATATGCCATGCAAACATGTAAAAAGGGAAAGCTTGGGATCAGTAACTACACTAGAACCATTCAAGCATGTAACAAAACTTTAGGGCGTCGGTATTGCAAAAACGGATTCGTAGTTTCACTTGGACATTTTGTCGAATAGGTGGTGGGCGAAAAAAAAAAGGATCCACAGGTCCGATTTTGACGGAGTTCACGGCATGTTTTCAACATACAATGCTCAGAAAAGGTTTATGGAGTGTCGAATGAATTTTATCCTCTGTCGACGGGGCCGGGCGACCACCGAATATGCTCAGTGTGCCTGGCACCTGATAGGCAGGGGAGGAGGAAGCACAACAGGGGAGCAGAACCAACCCTCACCTGGTTCGTGTTTATCCCAGACGAAGCACGGCGGCTGGGGGGGGGGGGGTTTGTTCGACGGCGTCTTAGGTGGCACTCCGGCGAATGGGGTAAGACTCAAAACTCACCGATTTCACTCAACTCTCTCTGTTTTTTTCTCTGTTCTCTTCCCTTTCTTCCTCCCGTCTCTCCTCTCGCTCTCCTTCAAACCAGCCCCCCAGTATCTCTAGCCGAGCCTCCTCCTTTTAGACTCCCGCCGGTCCTTTCTCTTTGGCGTCCCTCCAAAACGGTCCCCGGGTCAGTCAATGGATCCAGCTCTTTTTCTTTCTATTTCCAGCTCGAAGCTGCCACTGATCAGTCTGCCCTCACTGCTCTGCTCTGCTTCTCTGTCTTGATCAAAACGCATACGGAGTAACAAACTTATAATGTTTATCAAGCCAATTGTAATTGCAAAAAGAGTAAGTGATTGCGAGCAGGCAATTTGAATACTTGAATGTGCATGCATAGTTCGTAAGGTAACAAACTTATAATGTTTCGAAGATCCTCGAAGGAGATCAATTCCAGAAGACAAAGAAAACCATTGCCGAAATCGCTGATCTAACTGAATATGGCAACACCCAAAGAACATCAAAGAACAGAAGCAACGGGTCCAGAGATCAAAGAAACAGAACCTGAAGAAAAAAGAAGGGCAGGACTAGAGAGGAAAAATGTGTTGTTAGGATGCTGATGCTGATGCTCTGAAGTGGAAGGTCCCAGAGACAAGGGACATGAAGCGAGGACACATATTTCGCCAGCAATTATTGAAGTGATGTCAACAAAGATGGATCTGCTCGTCGTCATCAAACTGTACGATGAAGCTACTTTAGGTGCATATTGGCCGGTGAAACTTAATTATATTTTGGCCTTTTGTACAGCCGGTGAAGGAAGACCGGCAGCAGAGAGAGAGAGAAAGAGAGACAGAGACAGAGAGAATAGTCAATAAAAATGTCACGGGGCGTTTGTATTATTGAAAGTTTATCAGAAATTGTTTTTAGAAAATTTAATTTCAGACAAAGTAAATAATTTTCTGGTGTTCGTGCCAAAACATGTTGAAAAAAAAATTAATTTTATGGGGTTTGATATCATGTGAATCCACCAAAATGCATTAATAAAGCCTAATTTAGGCTAATTTAATCAACAAGAATTAGCAAGAAATTAGAAACGATGATTTCTTACCATAAGCAGAAATCTTTTTTCCAAATATAAACTTGTTGTTTTCAATTCACAGAAAACCCTTCTTGATAGATAAACTAATTTTCCGTCATCCAAACGTTAAAAGTCAAAAAATTTTCCGTAAATAGTTTTTCCTTGAATAAATGGACCCTTGATCTATCTCTAAGAACTTATGATAAAAGCTTGCTTGAGAGCTAATTGAAAGATGCTTGGAAGATTCTGCCACATAATAAGTCGATATCCTTTGTCACAAACATTAATCTTCCCAAATTATTAACTTAGATGCTGTCTTTTTCATTGACCCTTGTCATACGCCAATCAACTAACGAGGTTGTCATCTTTTGATTTTTGAGGGCAACATCAACACTAATTTCGGATCAAAAGGGTGAGTAAACAAAATTCGATGATATAATTACACTTTACTCGCACATAATATACGTAGCCAATAGAAAGACGTTATTAAATATGGTCGAACTTGCGTGACACGGGTTCCATTTAAAAATGTCTTTTGGGAGTTTATGCCTCCGATTCATGCGATAAGTGTTGATTTCTCTTTTTAGGGGATGAAATCGAACGCTGACGACTTCATGTCAGCGAGGAAGATGATATTAATGTGGAGATGGAACGTGAAGATTACAGAACAGGAGAGAGAGAGAGACCTGAGAGGCTGAGATAGACTAGGGTCCGCGTGTACGTGAGAATAGACCTGGCACTTGCAGGAATGGCCAAAAATATTTCTAGATTTTATTATTAGCCACAAAATTGTCTATGCCAAAAGTTTGAACTTTCTCCGTCCAGCAATTAGCCCTCGAGCCAGCTTTTTCACCTCTTCGGTCCGAAATTGTCGTAATCAATTCCGATGTGGAAAAATTATTAGATGACAGATTCTAAAATTGTCGTGTCCACAGACACTCTGAAAAATTTAAGTTAGGAACAATTTATTCATCATACGCAATTTCAACAAGATTGTTAACTTGACAGAGATTCTGATTTGATCATGTTCCAACTAGTAATACTCCTGATGATTCTTCCAAAACCTTATTTGTTGAACCTTGAGTTCCGACTAAAAAAAAAAGAAACTTTGTTGAGTAAAATTTGGGGTCTCGTGTACTGAGAATCATCAAACATTTGTTTTTTAAGGGGATTTTTTTTATCTAGGAAGAGTGAACGATCAATAGGTATTTGTCCGAGCTGACGGAGTATGTTGGTTTGATCTATTAGACCAAAACCACGTTCACACATGTGGATATCATAATAATACTAGATCTTAATTCAGAAATTGCATTATAAAGTATATTTATCAAAAGAGTGGATTTAGATTGGTTTGCCAATATATTGGAGTTCTATAGGTTGAATCTAATAGCAAGAAGAACGTTTTTATGTTCCTAGAACATCGCATCATCGTCATGCCCAATAATTTATTTGATATATTTAACTAATTCATAAATGATATATGTACATATACGTATAAATACATATATACTACGTATTGCTATTTGATATTTATAATTGTGTCGAATTTCATAAAAGTGTATAATACATATCGTCGTTATATATTATATATATATATATATGATTGTCTTGAATTTTATAAAATTATATGAGATTTTGTATGGGGAGATTCATTTCTATGAGTGACACAAATATTATATTTCTCGACAGCTCACAATTGGTGAACCGAAATCTCATTATGCTGTACGGCCGAAGGCCCACACGATTTGCCCCAACGTGCGCATGCATACAGGCCACATTGTATTACACGTGTCACTACGAGAGATGCCTGGCGGAGAAATAAGTTCTCCACGATAATTCAATTAAAGCTAGAGCACGTGATGTTCGCTGAATTTTTTGCCATACTAGACAATTTCAGTCACGTCATGGGAGAAGGTGCAATCTCACTTGTCATACTTTTCTCTTTTCTTTTTTTTTTTGCAGTTTGGGATTTGTATTTCAATAGGTTTTAATATTGTGAGATATGTCGAAATTAAACAATATAAATCGAACTATTCAGAGATTTGCGTACATCGTGAATCAAACTCGTAAATGATAACTGACCGTTTTACTCCAAGGCCAACAATATTAGTCATATGGAAAAGGTAAGTCACCAAGATCAGGTATGCTCCTTTTTGTTAATGTACGGTCCTGATCATCACAAATCATTGTAAAATGGGTTGAGACTATAAATTTTGGGTCCGATTTATTTCGGTTTTTTTTATTATGAAGTTTTCAGTAAAACAAATGTGCACCCCAATCATACAAAAGATGATAGGTGATCAATTTTGTATTTGTTGTACTTGCATTGCAAGTCTTTATAGTGGAGACATATTAATTGGTTATTAAGATTAAATGGAAAAAATAGAAAAAAAAAAAAAAAATGCTCTACATTCGAGTAGTTAGGGCAGCATCATTTTTCATGCTACTTAAGAGGAGAGGAGAGCATCAGCAACATCAATCTGTCAATCTAGCAAGATATACTTCTTCAATGTACTTTTTCATATAAAAAATGCCTCTCATCTTACCTTCATGAATTGAAATGCCGATTCCCCAAAATGTGTGAAAGTTACAAACAGATCATCGTGTGCGATTGACTTGGCGGCCAACTTTGATGATGAAGGTGAATCAGACGAGAAAAACACTAGAGTTTTATTCTACATGTCAAGACCACCCAACAATGATATTAAAGCAGACATCAAAGGAGGAAAAATACATATCTAGCTATTTCACCACAATTTCCCCCCTCTCCGAATTAGGTATTGCAATTCTTCTCTATCTAACCCCTAAGTAGATTTTTGCGTCTGCTCCTCACTAGATTATATGCAACACGGATTAAAGACCAGACTCATTTGTGTGTATAGAAATTGGGCGCCAATTGCCAATGTTAATTCCATGAAACACATAATACGACCACTCTTGTCACAAAATAGTAACATAAACGAAAAGCATTTTTATGCCATTTGATTTAGTGTTTCAATAGAATGCGAGCGGAACCTTTCACATCCTCAAAAGCCAGGTTGAGAAGTCAATTTATTCTTCGTATATATGCACAAAAGGCTTGGTCTTTAAACATTGGGAAAATTGCCAAAAAAGTCATAAACCTATTACAATTGTGCCAATTCAATTCTAAACATTTTAAATTTGTACCAATTCAGTCTATCAGCCCAATTTTGACTAGAATCGCTGGCACAAATGCAGATCGCCTCATATAACGCGGCCGGTACTAATGTGGATATTTTTAATAATATTTTTATAATTTTTTTCTATTTTCTTTTCTTTCTATTTACTTTTTTTTTTGTGGGATGGGGCGGGGGGGTGTTGTGGGCGAGGGCCTGCCGGGAAGAAGCAATCTCCCTGTATCTCAACTCCAAGCAATCTCGACTGGTCATGGAGTCTACAAAGCCATGGACGGCGGACGCGAAATCAAAGATGAAGGAAGCATCGCGCCTCTGGTTAGCAGGATTCACGAACACGTGTTGCCTTCAGAGAGCCGTCTCCCTTTGCCTCAATTACCTTCCTCTTCTTTGTCTTAGCTCATTGTTGCTCTTCCTAGCCTCACTTTGGCCGGCGAAGGCACAGCTGCCCTCGTCCAATCTGTTAAAAAATTGTGAAATTTGTCCACGGGCATAATTTACAACATACTTATAGTTAGATATCACAGACAAGAAAAAAATGTCATGTGAGAATACTATTGAGGTTTAAATCATGCGCAACAATGGTAACTTTGATTCAAATAAATGTGAGAAAACTAAAATTGCATAATAGTTCTAGTCACATGTATTGCACATGATTAAACTGAATCATGACACCGGAAAACATAGGGAAGATTACCAAATCATTCATAAATCTATTATACAAATGACAATTTAGACCTAAAATTTTCAATTCTGCAAATGTAGTCTTACACCTTTGTACGAAATCTCAATAGAGTCCTATCGGCTAATTGGCGCCGAAATTGCTAATGTAGTATCCAGTAATTATCGGCCGTCTTATGTGGCACATTGATGTTAAAAGACTTCATTGGTACTTCGTACAAAGGTTTAGGTCTACATTGATAAAAGGAAGTTTAGGATTGAATTAAATTCTATACAATAAGTTTAGAAGTGATTGGTTAATTTTTTTTTTTGTGTTTATACCGTGGATATCTTATGTTACTATTTTTGATGAGACGGAAACGGTGAGAACCACCTAGTCAAGGGGAGAATCACACTATTTGCCCATATTCAGGGGAGTTCATTACGTTTTACAGACATATTTTCTATGTTTTATTAAAATGTCACATGTAGAAGCATCCATGCATCGTCTCCGGTTCTACATTTTATTAGTTCTGCAGAGTATACATGCGTATGTGCACAACTCAATCTTATTGAAAGGAATGACTTTGTCATGGTCGAAAAACGGAAAACTGTTGGAAAATATCCCTAAAGGATTTTGATAATAACAAAACTTAACCCAAGTATTTAAAGAGTTCATTTGAGTGAGCAGAGGATAAACCATGCATAAGCTAGGTTCAAATTCTATACGTATATGAGTCAGATTTTACTAAGTCAGAAAAATTACTGCAGAAATGGTGCAGAACCAAATTAGGTTCTGCAAAACGGTTAGATTTTGTTAACGGACACTTTCGATATGTAGATTTAAGTTTGTTAGAGTCTGTAAGTCAAAACCCCTGCTCATAGCGATAAAATGCAGTATTCCAAAGTACCACAACTTCTGACCAAAAAAAAAAAAAGTACCACAACTAATGGACTAATTGGCTCAGGAGATTGGTGAAATGATGTGATCAAAACCTGCAATAGTGGATGATTTGATTGACAGCCTACATTGAAACAAAGTTCTACACGTGTTTTTCAAGGAATTTTGCCGTGACTTTTTCACAGAGGATTAGATGGATACAACAGCTAAAAGAGAACTTCAGCATTGTTGGGAGACTTTTCAGTTACTCTCCCTTATAACCTTGTACTACTCATTTTAGTACTGTTCCTAAGAGTTAGCAAGGGCAACAAACCAATTCGTGTAAACATAGGAAAGAAGGGGTTGTACGTACTAAGAGTGAAGACATTTGTCTAGGTGAGAGACAAAGTGTATAATGGACTCTTTGTGGTTTGTGAAGGCATTGGTCGAGTTGTGGTTTGTCGTTTAGGGAGAGGATTAGCTGTGCTGTATATACGAGGTGCAAAAATGACAATTGGAGGGTCCAATAATTACTTAGTGCATAGCGGGGTTCCTGTAAAAGGAAAATCGGTTCCGCTTGATTTAGTAAGCAACAAATTTTAGAATGTTGGAGGATCCTCAAAACAGATCAATCCCAGAAGACAAGAAAACCATTGCAAAAACCCAGATGTAACAGAATATGATAACACACGAAGAACATTAAAGAACGGAAGCAATGAGGCAAGAGATGAAAGAAGAAAACCTGAAGAAAAAAGAAGTGCAGAACTTGAGAAGAAAAATATGGTGTTCGGAGTGGAGGACAATGCTGATGCTGATGCTCTGGAGTGGAAAAACTGATTGGAGTGAAGTAAACAAAGATAGGCTGTTCTTTATCATCAAACTATACGATGGAGCTACTTGTGGTGCATGGTCGCTGGTGAGACTTGATTATCTTTTGGCCTCTGTACAGCTGGTAAAGAAAGAGCAGCAGCAGCATAGTGACTCGATATCCTCTTCACAAATTTTAATCTTCCCAAATTGTTAACTTAGATGCGGTCTTTTTCATCAACCATTGTCAAATGTCAATTAACTAAGGAGGTTGTCATGTTTTTTCATTAACCCTTGCTCGAGAACACTTGTATGTTCCTAGAATATCATGTCATTGTCGGGCCGACAAGTTATTTCATCAACCCTTGCTCGAGGACACTTTCTCGAGAACACGTGTATGTTCCTCGATTGACCTCGCCGAATGGTTACGAGGGCGGCCTCGCGCTAGGCTGGCGAGGGTCAACCCTCGCTGGCCATGGGCAAGGCCCAACCTTGCCGGCCTTGGCCCCTTGATGACCGGTTAGAGGAAGAAAAAAGGAGAGGAAAAAAAAGAACAAGAAAAAGAAAAAGAAAGAAAAAGAAAAGTAAATTATAATATTATAAAAATTTATTCACGCCAAGACTGACCACGCCACGTGGGGTGACCAAAGATCAACGTTAGCTATATCCTACAAAATTAGTCAAAGAACCTAATTGACACTATGTTCAGAAAATTCTACACGTGTCAATGAACGCGTGTTGAACAAGTAATACAATAATGAAAAGAGTGTCGTCCCACGTAGATTGATGATAATAAATCAATTAAATATTAAAAATAGGCTAATTCTAAAATTTATTTAACAAATCAAAATATAATTGAGAACAAATAAAAATTGACAATTTTTAAAAATGAAATTTTATAAACTAAAGGCAGATAATCAATCGGGTAAAATATGTTAGAGCATCCGATTTCACCATAACCGCTACATATGAATTTCGAATCATTATGCATGCAAGAACAATATCAAACATGTGATAGTGAAATTTTCTAGTCTATTTACTATCCTATCTCTAGGTATAGTAAACTTACTCAGTTTATCAATTCCCTATATTTCTATGTGAATTTAAATAAACATAAAAGCATTAAAATTTGTGAATATTTCGGTTTACAATGAATCTTTTGGACTACCTTATTACTGAAAACTACATAAATAATATGGTATATTTCTATCCACATTTAATTCATGATTATATATTATAAGGAGCAATTGCATATTATCACTTCTCAGTCCCAAACATGCACATCGGATCATTCAAGTGGTTGCCAATCACCTAAACGCATTAAACACAATAATATATAACTGACATGAATGAAATTACTTGCAAAGCATAAAAAACATGAAATTTATATCATCATGATTTGGCTAAATCGTAGTTCTAACAAAAAAAATTATAACATAATAGAAGAAAAAACGAAAATATAAATTAAATCAAACATCTTGAATCAAAGAACAAGAATTATTATTACCACTTTTGTCTTTTCTTCAAAATACTTGAAAAACTCTCGAAATCTTAAAAACAAAAATGATCTAAAAGAAAAAAAAAAACCCATATTCCCCCAATTTATCCTATTTATATGATACCATCCAAGACTCCTCTCACAAGGTAATTACTTTTTTTTTCACATAAAAATAGGGAATAAATCGCAGAATTCCCAATGTGATATCCACCTTCTAACTCTTCTCTGGGTCGATATTCCTTTTCTTCTTTTTTGCCATATTTTCCTTATTTTCTCCATATCTCAATATTCTGCATAAACAAGGAAAAATTAAGTAAATAAAAGGAAATCTAAATATATTCTAACAAATATTGCATTATTTATTGCCTAGAGTAGATAAAATAACTCTATTTTTATGGAGTTATCACACTAGTTTAAAAGGTTTATAACTAAATTGATACAAAAAAAAAGATTTAGGATTAAATTGATATAAATATAATAAATTTAGGATTTTTCTAATACTTTTCCCCAAAAAGGTAGGTTATCAAAATCGTGTGTTTTCTTAATTACTAATGTATGTTCTTGTCCATCATGGATCGTTGTGAAACGAGCTGAGGCTTTTTGGTCAAAAGGACTAAAAGTTCAGGCCCAACAGTTTGGGCTTGCCTCGGCTCAATATTTTTATCCATGTAAATTTATGAGGGACGGAGCATCAAAAAATTGATAGATGATTGATTTCTGTATTTGTTGAACTTGTACGGCGAGTTGTATAATACTATCGTTATCAATTGATTTGGAAGATTAGCCGAACAATGAAGAAAAAGGAGGATCTACGAGTACGTTCGAGTAGCATCATCTTTCATGCTACTTAAGAAGAGAACCATTTGCAGCATTAATCTATCAATTTAGCATGATATACTTCTCATCCTACCTTAACGAATCGAAACACTCCGAGTCATCGAAAGATGACGGCGGCAGATGATAGCCCGTCTTGTTTGCCATATCTTGCATGCGCAGCAACAGTTGGCTTGGACATAGCAGCGGCAACTCCACCGGTGCTAACGATGGGGGTGGGGGAGGTGCGTAGGTTACCATTTTGAAGACGTGAATAATAATCATTATGTTTTTTTTTATTTTTGGAAACAAGTTTGGAACATAAATTTGTTTGACAACACAACTTTATTTTTTTTATTTTCGGGACAAATTTTTGGACTAGAAATAGATTTTGAAATAGAAATAAATAGTAGATTTTTTTTTCTTTTCTATTTTTAGAATAGAAATAGAAATAACAACTCTTCTTATCGCTCACCCTCGCCACTGCTCCTTACCGCCGCCCGCCACTAAACACCGCCATTCACCACACGCCGCCGGCGAACAGAAATTTAAGAACAATCTATCAAATGAACTTCTATTTCGAAAACGGAAATTTTTTGTCGTTATCAAATACTACTTTCTAATTGGAAACTCGTTCGCGGAGTAGAATTAGAAAAATTTGGCCGGGAAAGAGAATGGTTTTCATTCGTGCCCTAACCAAACAAAAATCTTATTTTTAACTTTGACAATTTCTGTCTTGTTGTGGGAGAAGGTGCAACCACACTTCTCCTTCCTTCTTTTTCTAGCTCATGCTGTTTGGGATTTCTATTTTCTTGCATGGAAACTGACTTTAATTTTACGAGTATGCCACAGCTAGATAATTGTCGTCTAGAGAAGGTAGGTTACCAAATCCTGTATGCTTCTAATTGTCCATCATGGATCATCGCAAACCTGGCTTAGGCTTTTTAGCTGAAACGACGAAAAATTCAGGCCCGACTCGATTGGGCTCGCCCTCGGTTCAATATATTATTCACGTTGTTTCGCGAGGAACTTGAGCCATTGATTTTGTATTTGTTGTACCTATAAGGCCAATTTTTTTTTTTATCTATAGTGAACATTATTAATTGACTAATAAGATTTGCTGAAAAATAGAATAAGGAGGCTCTCCATTCGAGGAAAATCATTTTTCAGTGCTACTGAAGAAGAGAATCATTTGCAACATCAACCTGTCAATCTAGTAAGATATACTTCTTGAATGCACTTTTTATTTATGAAATACTTCTCATCCCAATTTTATATTTATAAATTTCCAAATATTTTCCTATTTTGGACTAGGCACTCTGTTAGGGTTTGATAATAGTTGGATTAGGTATAATGAGAACTAGAATTAAGTGGACAAGTGTCGCGATTAAAAGATAAACACAACAAATGAATCCATTATAAGGATAGCATCTCCCCATCCGTGGAATGGACCCACGCCACACGTTCCTCACTCAGTAGACAGTGCTGTTTCAGGTCAATGACATTAGTATCTTAAGGACAAAGGAAGGTATGTTAACCCACAATTTGGCACATGACATCTATCGACAGATTTTCCCAATGTTTACTACCTAAATCGGATGAGAACAACCTTAGAGTTCCATTCTACATGTCGATACCAATCATCTTTGAAGTAAAAGCAGAGCTCCGAGATGGAACTCAAACGTCAAACTCATTTGTATGCATAGGAATTGAGTGCTAATTGCAAAGGTTAAATCTGTGGAACACATGATACAACCAATCTCATGATAAAATTGTAACGTTTTCTTAATGTGGGTTACATTAATTGAGATTGTTATTAACCACTTATGGGTTTGGTCTAATAAAGTTAGACATAAGATTTCTTAATTGGTCGGATATGGGCCCGACTTGTGTAATCGAGTTCGGCCCGGTCCGTTATGAGAGGGTCTGGCTGGAAACTCTATAAATAGAGTTGGAGGTCCCTCCTCCGCACCCAACTCTCCAATGTCTCTCAAACGCTCTCAAAATTCACCTAAAGTTTCCGTGAGCCAGTTGAAGCGGTCTCATAGCGTCAGGACTTCGGAGTGACAAGAGAAAAGATCTACGGCACCGGTTCGTCGTCATTTCCGCATTCAGGACGATATAGAATCCAAATCAGGTGCTCAAATTCTATTCATCACTTTACCGTATCGTTAATATCTCACTATGGTGATCCTAGGGTGCTCAGCCGAGCTATATGGGCCCGGCCAACAAAAATAGTTACATAAAGGAAAAGCATGTTTATGCCATGCAATTTAGTATTTCAATAGATTGCGAGCAGACACATTTCACGTCGATCTAAGCCCCATCAAGAAATCGATTCGTCATTCTTGTACATGCACAAAAATCTAGGTCTTCGAACACTGGACAAGTACGTTCCTTATGGTTTGTTTGGGAAGGAGAGGTGGGGGAAATGAAAGGGGTGTAAAGAGTTGAGTTAAAATTTAAATTTTTGTTAGGAGTGAAGAGAAATATTCTTCAATGTTTTTCTGGTTTTCTTCGCCAAAGGCTCGAGTTAGAGAATAGGTGTTGAGAATTATTTTCTCCGCAAATTGAATTGGTCCACGGTAAATCTTCCATGACCGCTCTAGAGGAGCAATTTTATAAAACCACAAGCTTCTACATGTTCAGAGCTAATGGATTGATTTCAGAGCGAATGGATTGGTTTCAGAGCAGTGAAACGGATGAAATGAGCCACTCATCCATTCAATTAACACAACCTGTTGCACGATGCATGTTTCACCGTGAAATTTCGTGTAACTGCAGCCAATCGCTCAACACACTTAAATTATTAGACAAATGCTTGATTTAATTCAAATACTTTAATACTCCTCATGCGTAGACTGAACTTTGCCTTATAATTAAAACATGAGAATATGTAACAGATGAGGCAACAAATAGACTTGGAAATGTTTGAACTCAGAATTTCCTGATCTAATACTACTATGTAAATTTTATGAGATTACATCCAAGTGTTATAAAAGTTTAAGATATTACAGTAAAAGGTTTAATTCAAATACTTTCACAATCACCATTGATCTGAAGCAGTAGGAAAGCAACTGTAGAATGAGCCATATACACCAAGGCAAACATATTTTTATAACTAGAGATTGTGAGGATGTGGCGTGTCACCACATTTCGCTGTCGTCGAGTCATCAGCATGGGATTCACCAGCACCATTCGGAGGCTGACTAGCGGTGGTGCTGCTCGCCTTTCCATCCTCTTCCGAATCATCCAAAATGTATGCCTCAACACTCCAGAAATAAATGTAAGCGCGAATATTCCAGGACAACAGAAGACGGATAAGACGAAGGTTGCGTCGGGAGATGAGAAAATAATCTGACAATTTAGCAGCTGTGATAATGAGGACGAAGACGAGTCCCAAATAAAATATGGTGTTAGCAAGCCAAGGGAGTTTGCCAAGGGTCGAGATGACACCAGTTAAGAAAGCGATGGACATCGCCGGGAGGGCAATTGTTAGCAAATTGGTTGAGTTATGTAGTGCATGTCTCGCCAAGTCGATGTCTCTTGTCTGCGCCCAAATGAGGTTGACGACCGAGGTTATTGAGCAAAACATTGCGATGGTGTTGCAAATCACGAAGGCCTGGAACATTCTATTGTCCAGCATCGTAGCGATGCCTCGGTACTCTTTGGAGGCCGCGTCTGTGCCGTTGAATCCTCCAGGAACTGCAAAACCAGCTGCGAAAGTCACAGTGGCCACAAGCGTTGCCACCACCAGACGGTTACTGATCACCTCCCTCACCTGGTCCAGGTCTGGCTTCTTTTTGTGCGATTGGACTATTGAAAATAATTGATTTCGAGCTTCCGGCCTAAGTACAAGTATGTCCATGCCTACAGCTGACGTGCATGCCAACAAAACGTATGCCAAAAACTGACATTGGAAGCATATGAAAAGGAAAAAAAAGAACAAATTGTTACCACAGTGATGACGGGAATCAACTCTGGAGTATTCATGTAAAAGGAAACTTTTACTTCTAAAGATGCAGTGTCTTCTCCTTTCGAAGAATTAAAACTAGAGTACGAGTCCATTTGAGATGAGAAAAGAGGGATCAATGAAATTTATATGGTCTATGATGAATAGGGTTGGCTCTAGGATAATGTCATGAGATTATGCCAAATTTAGAGCGGTCAAATTTGCCCCATTGACCCCTGGCTTTTCAAGAAAAAACGAATGCAACATTGATCGTATTTATAGGCTCAACTAATCGAGATCTGTCACAATTTATCTCTACATTTTGTTGGAGATATTCTGCGTGTTTCTAACCGTGGACAAATTCATGGCCACAAATTTTAACCACATCCTATCAAGACTAAACTAGAGACTTGTAGAACATCAATCTTGGAGGATTGAAAACCCCAACACTCCCGTCGGCTAGGAGACATAATGATTTGCACCCGAGATCAGCGCTTGACTAATGCATTGATCTATGAAATTCCAACAAGTTGATAAATAAAATAGTGAATGTTACCTACCAGCCGGAACGACGATGTACGGTCCCTTCTGCGGCGATCTAGAGCAATGTCAAGAGGAGTCATGCACTCGTGGTTGAGATAGTAGAGGCAAATTCTTTCATCCAGCACAAGAGGAATCAAAGTGGCGGGTTGTGCATGCATCGCGGCCAGGTGCAAAGCTGTATTTCCAGCATGATCACTTTCATTTATCAGCATCCCCAATTCTGGATGTCTAAGTATATATCTCAGTGATGAAGTTCTCCCATATTTTGCTGCGACATGAAGAACAGTTTGTCCTTGCCCGTTTAGCAAATTGGATATAGGGTGTAGTTTCTCGATTAGTTCAACATAACCCATCTTGCTCGCAATATGAATGGGAAGATCCCCATCCTTGTCCTGTTCTCGGGCCAAATATTCAGTTTCTGGTTGTATGAGTTTGAATAATGGAGCATTATTAGTTCTTGGTTGTGAGGGTTCCCATGGTCGAGGCCAATTCATGCAAGCTGCTAAATGGAATACATTACCGCCTCTAGAGTCGATCATTGCAAATAGCTTCACGTCTTTCTTGAGTATCCGAGCAGCTAAATCTGGGGTCAAGAGCTCCAAATTAGGACCACATCCGCATAAACGTTGTATGGTGGTTGGGGCTTGGCTGGTGTTTATATCTTAACCCATTTTGGGATTAGGATATCTTCAACACCTTAGACTCCGTTTATTTTGTGGAAAATGATTAATTCAGAAAATATTTTGTTAAAAATGATCACTCAAGACACTTAAAAAAAAAATGAATGAACAAAAAATATTTTCATTGTCCACGAAAATATTTAAATATAGATTGTTGCCGGTAATGAAAACATTTTTTATTAATTATAATTTCAAGCAATACAATCGATCAACTTTAGGAAAATATTTTTCAAATCGTTCATTTTCTATGAAACAAACGGAGCCTAATCACTAATTTGATTGAATAAATTAAATGTTTCTAATGGTTTCCTAACCCATTTTCGGTTCAAACAATTTTATGGATCGTCGAGCTTTGAATCTCGAAGCATCTGACTTTCCTTCTCCAGCATGATGGACCAAGACCTGTGAGACTTTAGATAAATTTCGAAAGGATTACGTTTATGTATTTTTAAACTTCAGGTAAATTTTAGACCATTTTCATACAAAGCAATGCGACACGGACATGTACTAAGGTTTTACTATAAAACTTTTAGTAAATGACATGGCAGAAAAGGAAAATGATCTTTTCCTATTATGTTCTTCAAATTCTAGCAAGTATCAGGCAAATTTATTCTTTTGTGAAGAACATTGCAATAACCTCCATGGGCACCGTACCAAAATGCCCATTGAAATATTTCCACCCTCTTTCGAATGAACGTCATCTTCATCGTAGTGAACATTGCAATAATTACATGCGTAGAATAAAAGAGACTGCAAAATTAGTTTAAACTTGCATTCCTTGGTGAATGTTATCAACATAGCTGAAGATACCAATCCGAATAATCTAAAAATGTCTAATTATTTTCTGTAGTGAAATCATGTATGTGTGCATATGTTGATTTATTAATTAATTAATGACTCAAAAAATATATATCTCCCTTCACAAACTACAGGACTCTTATTCAATAATTAAGGGAAATTCACACAAGTGGTCTCTTAATTTTTCGTCAATGTTCAATGTGGCTTTTAAAAAAAATTTATTCAATCTAATTCTTGAACTTTCAAAAACTGATTAAATGTAGTCCTTACATTCAGTGCATCGCTATGTCAAGTGCATTTTTCTTGCGTGAACTGCTATGTCCAGCGTTTATCAAGCCAAAAACTAACGATGTAGACTGCCATGTTGTTTTCCCATGTTAGCAAATCTTTTTTCATTACTTTTCTGGCTAAAATAATGAGAGAGAGAGAGAGAGAGAGAGAGAGAGAGAGAGAGAGAGAGAGAGAGAGAGAGAGAGAGAGAGAGAGAGAGAGAGAGAGAGAGAGAGAGAGATTATGTAGAAGTTGCATGAACACCACATGGACACCAACATGGCAAATATAATGACTTCAAGTTAATGGAAATTATGATCACTTCAACCAATGATGTTAGAATTTTTAACAAAATGACTAAATTATCAGTTCAATGACTAGATTAAACAAAAACATTTAAACACCACATTGAACATTTAAGAAAAGTTCAAGAATCTTTCATGTCATAAATAAATAATAGAAATATTATATTTATATTTTCATTTAGATGACTAATAAATGAAAAAAGAATCAACTAAAGTTCTTTCAATAGCCAATTTACTTGTTTAGTGTCTCTTGTACCGTGATATATCTAAATTAACAAACTACATAAATTAATGTTTGAAAATTCATCAATTACATTATTTATAGACTAAGTGGCATAATAAAGAATGGGAAGAGAAGGGAGCTTTGTGACAATGCAGCTCAAGTATGATGAGATTACCTGATCCGCCGAAATCGTAAACAGGGGTGTTCACTTTAGGAATATGATTCAATAGCCAATTTGTTGCTTCATTTATTATTAGAGGATGGGATTGGATTATATTTTATTAGGAGAGTAATGATGTAATTTTTTAGGGATGCCCCTTTTCTTACCCAAAAAAAAAAAAGAATGGGCACAGAGGTAGTCGCCCCAAGGCAAATCTACTTTTCACGGAAAAAAATCGGGAATGAGGCAAAAGATACAGGGAAGGGACCTACATAGACCCGGTCTATAATTTTTTTCAAAATGTATATCAATTACAAGTAATGCATTAGAGTGTAGATTATCATGAGACATAACTAAAGATATCAAAGTTATTTATCTACAAATTCATGATTAAATTGAAATATGTGCTAATTTTTTCATGGATGAATTTTCATTTAATATCACATTGATTCATCATTACAATTACATAACTATACAAAAACTAAAATGATATATCTTTATGAAGAAATAAAAATAGGATAGTTATGATGAAACTTTTAGTAGACGTTTGTACTTGATCAAATATATTATGATTATTTTAAAGATAGATAAAGAAGTGTGGGTTCAATGGACGCTCCGCGCAACCCCACCTTATGCCCAATTCTACTGGGGAAACGGGACAGATTTAGGGTCAAATGCTTAAAATCCTATAGAGTCTGGAATGTATTTGAAGTTTTGTAGTTGTGGAATCCGATATCCGAACATAATTGTATTAATTGAAAAATTGATCTGATTTTCTTGACATCTTTTAGGTATTTAATCAGTAAAGAAATAAATTCTAACTCTACTAGAAATTGAGATGGTTATGAGATCAACCCGACAGGTAAATCCAAACCCAAAATATGATAAATCATTTACCAAACTAAATCTACTCTGTTACAAAACTAAAAATATAATTAGTGGACCCTTAAACAAGACCAATTGTAATCTAACTTTATCATCAACAATCATCATTTCAAGCCTATCTTTCTCCTTTTGTCATTGTTAGTAGTTAAGATCAACAATACATGAGTTATTAGTAAAATGGTTGTGTTTGTAAATTTAAGCTGACTATTATGTTCTAACGGGAGACAATTTGTTTATTAAGAAAATTATATGGCTAGTTGCTAGTGCTCTATGGGCATCCAACTACTTTGGTAAGCGGGGTTTACAATTTTATGTAAAAACCAATAACGGGTTTGGATATGTTCAAAAAGTAGTTGCACGGACTTCGGACGACATCAGTTTACACATATATGGATATTTCCAACAAGCAGATTTAGGTACGTACCATAGTTACGACGCACAATGGCACCATGAACGGGCGGCAAGCCTTCTATCCTCGATGGTTCAAGCGAGTTTGAAAATAAAACCTCTAGTATCTCAGAGTTGTCAATTTCGAGGGCCAGGTACAGGGGAGATTTCTGATACAGGTTCTTCCAGTACATGGGCTCCAAATCTTCCCTCAACAGATGGCTCACCAGGCCAACGTCGCGAGTAAGCACGGCCTCGTGCAAAGCGGTGTTTCCATGTTTGTTTTTTATCCTCAGGATGTTCTTGCCGTTGGGGAGGTCTCTTGCCCGGTGAATCAACATACCGGTGACTCCTAATGCCTTGGCCTTAGTGGCAATGTGGAGTGGGGTATTTCCCCAATCATCTTGGGCGGCTATGAGGTGGGCATCGACATAATCAAGCAGGAGCCTCAGGATGTTGCTCTTGCCGGTGGCTGCTGCAATGTGGAGCAGCGAACCCCTCGATAGCCTCCGGAAATTGAAAATGGCAGACGAATCAGTTTGACGGGCAAGCGTTTCCATCATGGAAATGATATCTTCGACATTGGCGCCTTTGATGACTTCGGCCAGTTTTCTAGCGGCTGCGTACACTTCAGCTGGATCTTGTTGCTCCGCGGTTCGAGCAGTTTTTTCTTCCTTCATAGAGTCCATTCCATCGTCTAACATATTCAGGGAAGCTCCTCCTTCATCCTTCTGGACCAACCCCTGGATCGAGGCGTCCGTGCCAACCTCCTCCTCTCCTATAGATAGCTTTACGTCCATCGAGCCCAAGCTATGCAAGTAATGTAGTTATTGCAAAGGAACAAAGGTTGTGTAAGAAGACCGAAATATAAAACTAAATACGAAGCAACGCATTTAAGCTTTTATAATAGTTATTATGGTCCTACAAAATTTTATATGGATCCGAACATGAAGTTTTCTAATTTTAAAATTGTTGCACAAAATCACGGAAGCTGAACAAATACAAAAGATTCGTTTTGAGCATTTAAGTGCAAGAAATTAATAAGACACCACGGGTTTGCGTGGTGGTTCGGCCGGAGGTACCTACTCTACAAAAAGAGATCGATAAGGTGTTCCACTTTAAACGTGCAAAATAATGAGTGCTTGCATAGGAAAAATCCTCAAAAAAATGAATCAAACCGTAAATTATAGGTTCGCCCTTAAAAAAAAGTCTCTTTGTGAAAGAGAGGAGCTGCCCGGCCATGGTGGTCACTGGTGTTGCCACCACCACTAGGCGCATGTTTAGCAGGTCCTTTGTTTTGTCCTGTTTCGTTGGGCCGGAGATTGGTTGCTCCGGGAATCAACTTTTTCGGCCGGAGAATGCATATATAGCCGATCATGGGCGATGTCGTGCGAAGTGCAAACTGAAATTACCACGGTCAACCAGTGGTGTGCGGAGGCAAAAACGAGTGACAAGAAAGGACACGTTGAGCTAACTTGAGAAAGAATGGTAGTCCAAATGCAGTAGGAAACAAGAATATACTATTGATATACTCATGACATCGTTGAATAAAGTGAACCAATTAAGAAATAATACATTAAAAAGTGTGCGATCGAGCATCAAGATTGAAGACAATTAGAATTAGCAAAGGAAATATTAGACAATTAGCAAAAAGAAAAAGGAAAGGAAATATTAATCATTTTGAAAAAGACATACCTTCCAATGTTAAAACGTCCTTCTCCAAGATCTAGAGGCGATACCGAAGGCAGACAAACTCGTTTAGCCCACGGAAGACGAAACAAAGCAGCCATTTTATATTGCATTAAAGGGCTAAACTTGTTGCTCAATAAATCCTCGTGCATGGTTTCTTTTTTGCTTTGAGTCCCTTTAATTGATCCTATTATCTGCTTTAACCTGTCTCCAAAGGATCCAGGTTGCCTACCATACAAGCAAAGAGGCTTACAGATTCAATTAGTCCTTTTGGAGCTAGCTTTGGTAAATATGAAGCTACGAATTTGATTAACCTTTTGGTTGCTCCACCGCCATCATACCGTTCACCTTTGATCGCCACCAATAAGAATTTACTTTGGTACGACACAACTCGAGTGCAACTTTAAAACCAGCTATTCACATATTCCACTAGCTTTTCAATAGTTACTCGAATCATCCTTCCTACCAATTATTATCACATATCAAAGTTTAATAATTATTGACAAATCTGTCTGTAATTTAATTTATGTTTTGCTAGAACGCTACTTGGCAACCTCAAAAGCTCAATATCGTGTATCGAACGATCAGTTTTTGCGGGTTTGTGGGCCCCAATTATGAGAAAGTATGTTATGTGTCAATCACACAATCAATGTGATTACCCAACTAATCACATTGCTTGCATAATATGAATTTCATAGCTGATGACTCACATACACGAAGACGAGAGGCACCATCGTGTACCAACTTTTTCAATACGCTCGTACTTTTGGAGTCATTGAGATAGAAATTTTCAATACTTCAATAACAGAGGCATTTTTGTCCAAATTCATTTTTTCATTCTTTATTTTCTCTCCTTTTCTTTTCATTTTCTTTTCCTTCATCTTCCTTTTCGTCCTTCGCCCTCACTCCTCCATCTTCTTCGCTCTGCATCACCTCTGTCGCCGTCTTCACTCCTTCATCAGCCTCCCCACCAGCCAGCTCGGGAGCTTCGCATCCTCGTGAAGGGGAAGGGGAGACTGCGGTGGTGATGGCAGCGCCACGCAGCCACTGGCAAGGCTCCAACGTCCCTAGTCTGGCTTAGGCGGAGCCGCCCCTGCCAATCCTTGGCTGAGACAAACACACTCACACGAAGAACCAACGCAGCTTGAGTAAGTGTTGGTGTTTGTTTGTAAAACAAACAAAAAAAGCTATTTCCTCATCCCACGTAAGAAAGAAAGGAAAGTTTTGGTCTATTTATAAATTAAAGTATTATCCTTTATTATAAATGGAGAAATTGGATGAATGTGCTAGACCCCACAATACCCGCATGCGGGTTCGTGATTTTAACACGCACTTAGCACGCATCTTGCATCCACAGACCAAATAAGTCTTAATCAACAATCTATTTTTATTTTATTTTTTTATTAAATTTCGAATTTATTATTATAAAATAACCGTTTTGTTCGATTGAAGCTGTGTGACTGTTTGCAATAGAGCGGCGGTTATTTTTTAATAATTTAATTTTGAATTTTTATTTTTTGCCTAACGGTAATTAGGCTCTCTTACAACCTTTGGAAGGTTGTGTCTGTTCGGACAAAACTGTCCATTTTGGGACACGAAAAAGTATGTC
Source organism: Syzygium grande (assembly GCA_024733475.1). Classification (NCBI taxonomy): domain Eukaryota; kingdom Viridiplantae; phylum Streptophyta; class Magnoliopsida; order Myrtales; family Myrtaceae; genus Syzygium; species Syzygium grande. The sequence goes on along the minus strand of JAMXDD010000010.1, from coordinate 5,615,400 downwards.
CAAAATTGACAGTTTTCATGCTTGAAAAGTTGTGTCTGAATTGCAACTCTTCAAATATGAACGGTTGTGTTCGAATGGCCGTTTTCGCACACGAAGGGTCATGTCCAAATTGCAACTTTTTGGACATGAATAGGTGGATCCGCATTGGTAGTTAGACATTAAGATGTGTGTTCTATTTGCTTATATATATTGGATAATTATGCTCAATTGAAAGAAGAACATAACTCCCTTAATTATGATAAATTAGGGTAAACAAAAGGAATCGCCCAAATCAAGAATTGCCTGAACCGGACTGAACCTGGCTAGTTCGGTTCCTGATTCCATAAAATTGGAGTCGATGAATATTGGTTCGGTTCCCGATTCCAAGTGTGGACCGATCCACCCAGACCAAACCGATTTTTTCATTCTTACAAACCTCTAAAGTGAGATATAATGAAAAAAAAAACCATAATTGGTTTGCCGTTGCCCATTCTTCTCAAACCCTAATCACTCAGTCACAACTCACGCTCGCTCAGGCCTCTCGTTCACAAACACTAGACGATAGAGTAACCGTTGCACATCCCTCAGTCAAAACCTGAACTTACTGACCTCCAGTCTCCGTGACATAGGCAAACTATAGCCACAGAGACACAACGCAAAATGGAGAGCAAATCTTCGTATGTGTACAAGTGAGCACCAAAAACATCAGCTCGCACGTCTCTTTCTCGTCCACGGACCCAGAAGCACATGCAGATCACGGATAGAGTGAAACAGAGAGAGAGAGAGAGAGAAATTATCCCGAGGAAAGGATCTTCGGGAGCGCGAACAATGTGATTAAAGATGGAATCGGCCATGGGAGGAAGATGGGCCTACCAAAGAAAATGCAAGCATCGGTCAAAGTTTCTTAAGCTCGAAGCTTGGAAGCAGAGAAGCAATCATAGTGAGAATGTAGTCCGGTTTCAAGACTAGGTGGGTCGTTTCCCGATTCACCAAACTGATAACCGGCCCATTTGGTCCAGTTCCTGGTTCCAAAATGAAAATCGACCTACTCTGGAACTAATCACCCTTAAGACAAATACCATTCTCGATCCTTTTTGAGAAAACGATCCCACTTCGGATTATTATTTGAAATTTTCGATTTGATTGACTAATCGCCAAAATGCCACTTGACTTACTCGAAAGCTCAATATTGTGCATCGAAAGACTGGTTCTTGCAAGGTTGGCGGGCCTCAACCACGAAAAAGTATGCTGTATATCGATTATACAATCAACTGGCTAGCTAACCAATCAAATTGCTCGGATGATATGCATATTCTGTACAATTTTCGCATGTATATTGCTATATAAGTTCTCCCTCTTTATTCATTGGCTACACGTATTATTGCCGCGTGGCCTGAACTTCCTTCCCCCCCCCCCCGCCCCCCCCGGTTCACGACAAGAACGAGAATGACGAAACGTCTCCTTTACATGTGGTCGGCGTGCGGCTAGCCACGTGGCATCATCCAATCGGCGAGCAGTCAAACTCCTGTGGGGCCTTGCATGAATATCGCGGTGGCTGGTGGGCCATTACCACCGCCCAACCTAATTGCCTAACTCCAAATTAAAATAAGCATGAATTTCACAGCTGAAAAGAAGCTTGTACCCGTTTAGAGTAATCTGGGAAGCGGGGATGAAGATCGAGAAGTTATTGACATTTTCCATTTGAGATTTTTGTTTGATTCAGAGAACAAATTTAGTTTTCTTCATCATGCGATTTGATTAAATATTTTGAGTTTATGTTCAAATAAGTGAATAATATCATTCACATGAATTTCGTTAAAAGAGAGTAGAGTTTGTTTTTTTTCTTTTTGCATAAGATCTCGATAGTTTATATAAGAGAATCGAGGCTAAGAGGGCCCACTTTTCCTGATGCTGAGTCATCCTGTTCCAATTAAGGTATGCTGAGGGAACACGAAAAGTTGTCAGATGATAATAGACCCCTAAAAAAAGGCTATAATGAGAATGATCGAAATGAGATAAGAGTAATTTACTCTTACTTCTATGACTATCTTCTCCATTGCATTATTCGTAAGGATGTACAACTAGATCGAGTTTACTCGAAAATCGGATCGATTCATTCGAAAAATAGGTCCGAGAATCAGTTTCCGTTTGAACCGATCCGAGAACCGGTTCCATTTTTTGGGAATCGGTTAAAACCCATCCAGTTTCCAATTCCAAGTGAAAATCCACCCGGACTGATTTTAGAACCCATTTAAACCCATTTATCAAATTTAAGGTGACCAGCCAAAAAATAAATTTAAAATTTAAGGTGACCCATTTATAACATATTCAAACAATTTTGGATGGCTTCACTATGACAATTCCAGCGACTTTAGAATTACACACAGAATTGCAAGCTTTGCTACAAGCTCTAAGTTCTTCTTTGATAGGAGAGAGGAGACAATTGAACTGGAGACTAACCTTGAAAAGGTAAAGATGCTGCAAGAAGAGAGTCATGTGAGTTGGGAAGTGGAATCGTTGACTCAGGAAGCTCGAATCCGGATGGCCCATTTCACTAACCTAATCGTGGCCCATTCTAGCCGATCGGCGAATCAAGTTGCTAAATGGGTCGCGAATGCCCAACGTAGGAATTCTCTAATTTTATCTTGGCTTGCTCGTCCTCCCAATCTTTATGGGAGTTGTTATGTTTTGATGCCCCTATGTTGGGTTTTTTTTTTTTTGGTAAAGCCCTATGTTGGGTTTTGGTTTCAAGAGCTCTTAAGTTTTAATTAAAGTGTTCTATTTCAACCAAAAAAAAAATAATTTTGAGTTCTTGTGATGACTAGTGGGCTTTTTTCACCGCCCAACCTAATTGCCTAACCAGATTGAAGCCCTTCTTTCTTCTCTTCCATAAGAAGTAAAAGAAGGAAATTGAGCTAAAAAAATCATAAATAAAACAAGCATAGGGGAAATCACAAATGGGACAAAAGACAATGAACATGAATTTCATAGCCGATGGCTCACCTACATGAATAGAGATGAGAGGCGCCTTTCAAGTGTACGAACTTTTTCAATTAGCTCGTGGTTGTGGGAGCATTGGGATAGAAATTTTCAATACTTCAAGAGTTGTAGGAATAATTCACTGGTCAAATATCATCACTGACATCCTCAAAGACCATATATTTTGGAAGAATCTTGTACCTATTTTGAAATTTAAGGGGGATCAACATTAAGAAGTTATCGAAGTTTTTTTCTCGAAGAATATGTTTGATTTCAAACTACCCCTATGAAGAACCACCTCACATCAGGGTAAGCTAGAGGTTAGTTGGCGCCATGGGATGAAAAAAATGAAAAGAAATTTTCTTGCTTTCACTTGCATCAATCTTCAAGTATTATTGTTACAGATGACCCAAATGATGATTCAAGTGCCTTAGGATGATAAACAATGGTTCTTTCTCTATCATGCACACTCATATTTGTTCCATAACTCAATTGAGCTTGCAATTTCATTTCATATAAACCCAGTTGGTCATTCCCCACACTAGGGCAAGGCAAAAGTCACTATCGTTCGAATAGTATGCTCCTATGTGCCGGCCAAAGATGAAGACCCCGATAGTCTAATAATAGTTTTGTTTTGTTTAAGCTTGTCTAAGCTAGTTCCCAAGTAAAAAAAAAAAAAGAACGAAAAAAAATGAAACTATAGGACATGAAAAAACTGTGTACCTCGTAAAAGCAAGGCCGATGCCCATAGATATAAAAAGAAAGAAAGAAAGAAAATAATGATGAACTAGGAGGCATGAAAAAGAAATGTACCAGATAAAAGTGAAGACGATGCCCATATATTAAAAAAAAGAAGTAGAAATGTCGGGAAGATATGTGTCAAAATCGTAAAGTTATCCCTAGTGAAGCAGTAGTCATCCTGCAAGCCTTAAAGGGTCAAGTATAGAACTCATGGGATGAATGGAACACCTATGAAGATAATCTCCGATGGTGAAGAATAAGACTAATAACGATGTTGGGATGATCACGAACTCTTTCAATCCTTCTATATACAATTTTGAGCCTAACGAATCCTTTAATTTCTCAACCCCTGAACCCGGCCTTCGTTATGTCTGTCACAAAGTCTCTTCAATTATGACACTTCAAATAATGTAAGAATTCATATGTTTATGAGCATTGCTCGAAGAAGTGTGAGCAAGACTATTTCTTTCTCATTTTACAGGGTTCTTGACTTGGGAGTGGAGATGATTGCAAAATATTTTTTTCATCACTTCGACTTGGACGGTCCCTTTTGCTAAGCCATTGACCAAGCCAACATTGGGATCCTCTTAAAAGACCTTTTAGATTGATCAAAGAGTATTTATTGAGAATATTTCTGAAAACCTTTGATACTGGTTATGTGAAATATTTTGAGTGATTAGATTGATCTCCCAGATCAATGTGTGGGATCAAAAGCCTTTCTTTGAGAGGTTATGTGAAGACCCTTCTGACTAAGGTACTTTCATTTGGCATTTTTAACAAAATCTTTGAACGAGTCAAAATTATCTTGTTGATAATTCTGCTCCAAAGGATTTTTGATAATTGATAGTGTTTACGAAAGCTGGTTAACAATCTCGTGATATTAAATGCATTCAAAGTTTTCAAAGCCAAACAATTTTAACTTGATTCAATTGCAATCAATGCTTTTAGATGATAGTCATGCTTGGTTATTTATACCGTTACTACACACTTTAAAACGTTTTTCAAATACCCTTTGTCTTATTTCAAGTTCTTTGTGAGGAACTTGGGCATCTCATTAAGTCCTAGATGAGGAAGCTTAGGCAATGTCAAGTCCTTTGCCTAAAAACTTAGGCACATCAAGGCCTTTGTATAGAAGTCTAGATATATCAATTCTAGGTGCAAAACTTTAGGTAAATTCAAATCCTAAGTGCAAAACGTTAGGTATTTCAAATTATCATTATGTCCGACGAGCTTTCACTATCGAGGACCATTTTTACATGGCAAGACCTTCCCTTTCGACTGAGGAGCATTTTTACATGGCAAGATCACCCCTTTGGTCAAGGACCATTTTCATATGGCAAGACCTTCCCTTTTGGTCGAGAACCATTTTTACATGGCAAGACCACCACCTCAGTCGATGACTAGTTTTACTTGGCAAGACCCACCGACCACCCTCACACCCCCCTCGGTCGATGACCATTTTTACATGGCAAGACCACACATTTCGATTGAGGACCATTTTTAACATGGCAAAACCTCCCCATTTAGTCGATGGCCATTTTTACATGCATAACCTCCCCTTCGATCAAGACCATTTCTACATGGTTAGACCTCCCCTTTGGTTGAGGACCATTTCTACATGGCAAGACCACCCCTTCAGTCAAGGACTATTTTTACAATCGAGACCATCTTTATATGGTAAGGCTATCCCTTCTATTGAGCACCATTTTTATGTGGTAAGACTTTTCCCCTCGGTCGAGCACCATTTTTCATGGTAAGACCTTCCCTCCGGTTGAGCACTATTTTTCATGGTAAGACCTTCCCTCCGGTCGAGCACCTTTTTTATATGGTAATACTCTCTCAAAATAACATCACTACCAGGTAAGTATCATTTACCCTTAGTTAGTTGGCAAGACCTTTTCTTTAAGCCGAGGACCATTTTTACATGGCAAGACAACTCATTCGATCGATGACCATTTTTACATTGCAAGACCCTCCCCCCGGTCGACAATCATTTTTACATGGCAAGACCTTCCTCCAATTGAGGACCAATTTTACATGGTAAGACCTTCCTTGTGGTCGAGGACCATTTTTACATAGCAAGATATTCCCCTCGGTTGATGACCATTTTTACATAGCAAGACTACCCCTTCGGTCGAACAACATTTTTATATGGCAAGACCAGATCTTTAGATCGAGGATCATTTTTTACAAGGCAAGACCTCTCCTTTCAATCAAGGACCATTTCTACATGGCAATACCTTCCATTCAAATGATGACCATTTTTACATGGCAAGACCACCCATTCGATCAAGGACCATTTTTATGTGGTAAAATCATCTTTTTTAGTTAAGATCATTTCTATATGGTAAGGGTATCCCTTCGATTGAGCACTATTTTTGTATGGTAAGACATTTCCCTTCGGTCGAGCACCGTTTTTACATCGTAAAACTTTTTCAAAAGAACATCACTACCAAGTAAGCATCCTTTACCCTTAGTTAGCAGGTTAAAATCTTTTTAGTTCATTTTTCTCATACATAGCCCATCGTCCCTTGCTGCTCGCCAAAAAAAATTCAGAGGTCCTTTTCTCTTTGAATGAAACCTCTTTGAGCTCTCCTTCAAATAAAGGCAGTTGTTGACACCTGATTTTTGTTGGCCCAATAGGTGTGAACTTCCTTATGGAAATACACAAGGTACAAAAAAAAAAAAGAAAACCGAGCCTGCTCGACCAGGCCTGTTCAACTTGGCTCACCTGGACCCGGCCCTTTCTTTTCTTTCCTCTCAGGCTGGGCCTCCTTTTCTTTTCTTCTTTCTTTTCTTCCCGCCTAGGCTAAGCCCCTTTCGCCTTTTTCCTCTTACCCTTGCGGCCTAGCCTCTTTCCTTTATCTTTCTCAAGCTCGGCCTCGCTTCCTCCTCTCTCCTTATACCCACCCACCAAGAGAGAGAAAAAGGGTGAGAGGGAGCCGAGAGCGAAGGAGGGGGCAAAGTGACAGAGAGTGTGAAACTAGAGAGCTAGCAAGCCTCCCCTGGAAACTCGACCACGCCCGAGCCCCGTTAGATGATTCCCAATCAACGCCCTCAAGCCCATGTTTCCTTTTTCGCCATGTCAAACCTACATTAAGACCCCGTTTTCCCTTTCTTTTTTTCCCTGGGGCAAGTCGATTTGTTCTTGAGGAATTTAGCTTGGAGGCATGCAAGGCGATCGGATGTAGTCCGATTTATTGCGGTCACCCTCCATTCCCCTTTGCATAGCCGGGTAGTGATCACATTAGCGACCCCCTTTTTAGCCCTGTTTCGGGCTCGTCGGACCGGGATTCGTGAGTCCTAGCGCAAGTTTTGGCCCTTTCGATTCTCTGTGCTACTGTGATGGGTCTTTGCTTGTTGTTTTTCATGAGTTCCAGGTTTAGTTTGAGCCTCGGTCGGATCCGTTTTTCCCCTTTTGGCCAGTGCACTCCAACTGCTCGATGAAATGGCTGAGTTAGATTCGTTTGCGTTTTGTTTTGTGTTTGTTGTTGTTTGGGGGCTGCCGTAGTCTCATGTCGCCTCAACCCCGCCTTTTCCTAGTGTTTTGGTGCCCGACCAAAGGGACCGGTCCTTGGTCGGTGGTATTGGGGTTGGCCGAGGAGGGGCGGCCTGTGTGGTTGTCGAGGGATGTCGTTGTCGAGGCCAGGCGTAGAGGACGGTCACTGGACGGAGCGTTTGCCAATCATATATGGTTGTGTTGGGTCTCGGCCGAGTTGAGGGCCGGCCGAGCTAGTTGTGCTCGATAGGTGGCCGGCCAGGCAGACGTTAAGCTATTGGCCTAAGCTAGTCGAGGCAACGCTGAAGTGTGTTCGCGATCGGGCTGAGATGAGCAATGCTGCTCACTTCGGCTGTCTCCATCAAGGCCGCCAAGAAGGGGTGTTGGGTCGGCTTAATTGAGTCAGCTGAGTCGGGTCAGGCGAGAAGGCATGCAGGTCAAGCTTGGCTTTTTAGACGTGTGGACTAGACTGAGTTATTTCAGGGTCTTTGGGCCGATCGTGTGTGGGCTGAATTAGGCATAGCGGACTTAGGTTTAAATAGGTTTTGGGTTGGGCTTTATTTTTTTTAATTATCTTTGTTTTGGGTGGGTTGCCAGACTAGGCTCATTTGATGAGACCAGTCTAACCGTGGGCCCAGGCCAGACTTGGCCTGAGCGGGATTTATAGATCCAACCTTGGTCCATCTATTATTATAGTATTTATTTTAATATAAAAATAAAAATTGAATAAACAAATCAAAAAATAAAAAAAATGTAGAAATTTGGTTAGGTTTTGCCGTATATTACCTTTTTAGTATAACTAGGGCCTGGTTTGTTTGCACATTGATTATGTCGCATGTTTAACTTGCGTATTTAATTATGTATGTGAATGTTTAGTTGCACATCTGGTCTTTAGCTTCAAGCATCCTAGGAACCATGTCCTTATCCACAAGTATAAGGTTTTCATATACGCTTTGACTTTAAGCTTTTAAATACTTGGGTGTTTAGTTATCGTCATTTCAATAGACTGTTTGATAATTTTTTTCTAGATTAGATTAGGGTTAGTTTAGATGTCAAAGAAACCTCCACTACAAAAATATTTGCATGCTCACTTAGCAGCTTTAATACCTTAGGACAATAATTCGTAAATCAAGATCACATGACCACTTACATAACAATCTTCCAAGTTAGAGGTACCGAAAAGGCACTAATAGACATTAGCATAATTAAGTCCTCGACCCTAAATTTTCTGGTTGTGTAGAAATTGAGATGACACTCCCACACCTCGATTGGTTTCTAGCCAAACCAATAGGCTAGTGGCAACTACTAGTACTACTTAGGTTGTTAAAGAACTAAAAACAAAACCCAATGTCACGCGGGAAATGGTCTTGGGAGAGATCGTGCCTAAATCAACAGGCCATTGGCCCGCATTTTGAGAAATACATCTAAACCCGTTTCTTTTTCCCCTGGACGGAAAAAGATGGTCGCAACAGTGGGTATCACTGTGAAATTTCAGGCCATTATAACAAATAGTTCTAAATACTTGAACTATGAAGCAAATGCGAGGTTTAATTCAAATACGTTAATACTCTTCTTCGCGCATAGGCTGGATTTTGCTCTACAATTAAAGCATAAGATATATAACATATGAGACAAATAGGACCTTGAAATAAACTCACAACCTACTGCTCTAATATTATATAAAATTTGGTGATATTACGTCCAACTATTTTACAAACTCAAGCTATTAGCGGAAGATGTGGTTAAGTTTTAAGTACTTTAACAATTAATGCAATAGAGCAACTGTAGAATAAGCCAAATGCACCGAGGCAAATGTGTGTATATATATATATATGTGTGTGTGTTATATTTATGCAAGTAATAGAAAATATCAAATGATGAACTGATACTAGTGATTAAGAGGACGTGGCACGTCCCACATTTCACCGAGTCATCCATGATGCGATTCACCAGCGCCATCTGGAGGCGGACTAGTGGTGGTCCCGCTCGCTGTCCCATACTCTTCCTGGTCATCCAATAGGTACGTCTCAACTCCTAACAAATAGATGTAAGCGAGAACAAACCAAGACATTAGACGACGGGTAGGACGACAGTGGCTCCGAGACCAGGGAGGGCACTGCAACAATACAGAACTTATTGCCCTACCCGAGATAATGAGGAGGAAAACGAATCCCAAATAAAATATGGTGTTAACAAGCCACGGAAGTTTGCCGACGGGCAAGGTGACACCAGTTAAGAAAGCCGCAGACATCGCCGGAAGCGCAATTCTCAGAGGCAGTTTTGAGTACTGGTATGCAGCCCTGGCCAGGTGGACGTCAGTTTGCTGTGCCAACATGAGGGTGACGACTGCGGTCATTGAGCAGAACATCGCGATCGAGTTGCAAATCACGAAGGCATGGAACATTCTCTTGTCCAGCATCGTAGCCATGCCCTGGTCATCTTTGGAGGCTGTGTCCGAGCTATTAAATCCTCCAGGAACTGCAAAACCTGCTGCGAAAGTCACTGTGGCCACAAGTGTTGCCACCAGCAGGCGGGTATTGGTTGCATCATTCACGTGGTTAAGGTTTGGCGCAACTTCGTCCACGGCTAACCACGGATTTACTTTATCTTGAGCTTCCGGCCTAAGTACGAAAATGTCTATGCTTCCAGCAGACACGTAATCTAACACCTTTAATGCCAAGAACTGAGATCGGAAGCATATAAAACGACAAAAAAAGGAACAAATTGTTACCATATCGATAACGGGAATGAACTCTGGGAGTACTCTTTTAAAAGGAAATCTTTCCTTTTAAAGATGCAGTGCCTACTCTTTTCGAAGAATTAACACTAGAGTACAAGTTCATTTTAATTGAGAAAAGAGGCGTGAATAAAATTTATAAGGTTTATGTTGTCATAGGTTGACTTCATGATGATGTGAGGAGATAATGCCATATTTAGAGAGGTCGAATTTGTCACATTGACCCCTGTCTTCTTAAGAAGAGAAAGAATGCAACATATTTATAGGCTTAATTAATCGAGATAAATAACAATTCATCTCTGCATTTGTCAGAGATATTGTTTCTAACCGCCGACATATTCATGGCCACACCCATGAACTACCTCCTGTTAAGACAAAATTAAAGAATTGTAAAAAATTAATCCAAGAGAAATCTCCACTACTCTAGAAAATTGATCAATACTTCAACAATCCTGCCGACTGGGAGACATAATGATTTGAATACGAGATCCTTGCTTAAGTAATTTGTTAGTCTATGAAATTTCCAGTATATGAATAAAACAGTGACTGGTCATGTTACCTACCTTCCGTCACATACATTCCTTTCTGATGTGATCTAAAGCAATGTCAAGAGCAGTCAAGCATTTGTGGTTCTGAAGGAGTGGTTTAATTCTTTTATCCAGCACAAGAGTAATCAAAGCGGCACGTTGGGAATGCATGGCGGCCAGTGCAAAGGTGTATTTCTTGCAGGATCTCTTTCATTTGTCAGCTCCCCTAGTTCTTGATGTCTGAGTATATCTTTCACCACTAAAGCTCTCCCATATTTTGCTGCGACATGAAGAATGGTTTGTCCTCGCTTGTTTAGCAAATGCGATATCGGAAACAGCTTCGTGATTAGTTCAACATGACCCATCTTGCTCACGATATGATTGGGAAGATCCCCATTCTTGTCTAGTTCTCGAGCTAAATATTCAGTTTCTCATTGTAAGTGTTCGAATACTCGGGGCTGCTTCAAGTAAGCAACTAAATGAAATACATTACCGCCTCTGGAGTCAGTCATTGCAAATAGTTCCATGTTCTTTTCGAGTATCTTGGCGACTAATCCTGAGATAAGGAGCTCCAATTAAGTTAGTACCACATCTGCATAAACATTTTACGGTGGTTGGGGCTTAATTGGTTTTGATATAGTTTAACCCATTTCGGGATGAGAACATCTTCGACGTAACCTTATTCACTACTACAGTTAAGAAATGAAATGCGGAAGAGAGAAATATGAAATGTGTAAATATATCAACAAATAATACATGAGCTTATTTATAGGTTTTATTGGATGGCTATTTACGGTAATAAGATAAACATAACACCAGATATAATCAATCAGGAATATGCATAATCAAAGGAGATATATGCATAATCTGGGAAAATTACAAAAAAAAGTCATAATGCACTTTTGCCAATTCAGTCATAAACCCTTTAATTGTGGTAATTTAATTTTAAACATTTTCACATTTTGCCAATTTAGTCTATTCGATCAATTTTAACCGGAAATCGCCGATGTAGATACCGGCTATCCTACGTGGCATAGTCGCCACTGACATGAATAATTTGTAATATAATATTTTTTCAAATTTTTATTATATATTTATTCTTTCTTTTCTTTTCTTTTTCCTTTTTTTCTTTTCTTCTCTTTTCCTTCTTTACTTTTCTTCGTCGGGCCACTGCGGCCCTGGAGCGGCTGCCGAGGGCTTGGCATGGGAGCAGTCTGACCGTTGTGGGGGAGGAACGTGTTGTCATTGAAGGTGAGGGAAATGCTTGAGTTAGGGATTTATTTAAGATTTTATTAGCTATAAAATCCGATAACCTAACCTAATATGTATTAATTACTAAATGCTCATATTTCCTTGATATTTCTTAGGTAATTTAACTAGTTAGTATGAATATTCTAACTCTACCAGGACTCGAGATGGTTTTGAGATCAACCTATGAGTTAAATCCGAAACCTGGAAAATGATAAATCATTTACGAAAACTAAATTTGCTCTGTTACAAAACTAAAGATTGTGAACCCTTAAACAGGATTAAGTGCAATCTAATATTATCATCAACAACCATCACTTCAAATGCAAATTTCTCCTTTTGTCATTGTTAAATTCTAGATTTATATATGATAGCCGATCTTTAATATTTGCACTTTGTAATTCTTCAATCGAAGATCAACTGTACACGAGTTTTAGTATATCGTTTCTGCTTGTATATTTAAGCTAAAATATTATGTGCTAATGTGAGATAATTTGTTTACCAAAAGAATTGTATGGCTGGTTGCAAGTACCCGATGGATATCCACCTACATTAGTAAGTGGGTGGGGTTTGGAATTTTAGGTAAAAAATATGAAATGGATTTGAGTAAGCGCAAAAAGTGGTTGCACAGATCAATCTAGACATAGATATTTCCAATAAGCATATTTAGGTACGTACCACAGTTATGATGCACAGCGGCACCATGAATCGGCGCCAAGCCTTTGTATCTTGGATGGTTCAAGCGAGGGAGAAAGTAAAACCTCGTGTGTAACTCCGGGTTCTTGGTGTCGGTGGCTAGGTACAAAGGAAATTTCTCACCCGTGTTCTTCAAGTACACGGTCTCCATATCTTCCTTCAACAAAAAGCGCACCATTTTGATGTCACAATTAAGCACGGACTCGTGCAAAGCAGCGTTTTCCTTGTTTGTTCTTCATCCTCAGGATCAGGTTCTTGTCCACCAAGTTGGGGAGGTCTCTTGCCCGACGAATCAACATTGCGGCAGCTCCAGATGCCCCGGCCTTAGCGGCCATGTGGAGAGGGGTATCTCCCCAATCATTTTGGGCGGCTATGAGGTGGTCACCTACATAATCAAGCAGGAGCCTTAGGATGTCGTCCTTGCCTATCCCGGCTGCAATAATGTGGAGTAGTGAACCCCTCGATAGCCCCTGGAAATTGAAAATGGCAGACAGATCTGTTACCCGGGCAAGACTTTCAATCTCGGAAATGAACTCTTCCACATCAGCGCCTTTGATAACAATCACCAGTCTGCTAGCACACTACAAAAAACTGATTTTTTCCGATGAATTTTCCAATGAAAAATTTGAAAAAATTCGTTGGAAAACGAATTTCCAACGAACTTCCCACCAAAAAAAAAAATCGTTGGTAATAGGTCGTCGAAAATTTTTCCAACGAAAAATTTCAATTTTCGTTGGAAATTTGCGACGAATTTTATTTCGTTGGAAAATTCATTGGAAAACTCGTAGCTAAATTCGTTGGAAAAATAACAAAATTTTTTTTTGATCGAAAAATCGTGGAAATTTTTTTTCCAACGAAAAATTTTCGTTGGAAAAATTACAAATTTTTTTTGGTCGAAAAATCGTGGAAATTTTTTTTCCAACAAAAAATTTTTCGTTGGAAAAATTACAAATTTTTTTTTTGGTCGAAAAATCGTGAAATTTTTTTTTCCAACGAAATTTTTTTTTTTTTTTTCGAAAAATTGCCCTCGCCGCCGGCGAGGGCCGAGCTCGTATAGATCTGGGCGAAAGCTGAGCCGCCCGCCATGGTCGGCGAGGGCCACCGCCGCCGGCGAGGGTCAAGCTCGCCTAGATCTGGGCGAGCTCGAGCTCGTCGCCGGCAAGGGCCGAGGTTGCCCAGATCTGGGCGAGCTCGAGCTCGTCGTTGGCGAGGCCCAGCCTCGTCACGGGCTGGCAACGAGGAGGCGATCGAGAAAAGGAGGGGGAGAGGCGGGCGACGAGGGGCCTGGGGAGCCGAGGAAGGGGGTGGCGGCCGAGGAGGGGGCGGAGGGGCCGGAGGCGCTGGGGGACGGGGAGTCGTGGACGAGGAGGAAGCGGGTCGAGGTGGACGGGCGGGCCGAGCCGGAGGCGGTTGGAGAGGATGAGGTCGGGCGCCAAGGGTCGGAGAGGGAGACGAGGGTGGAGTGGAGGAGTCGGAGAGGTGGAGGAAGAAGCCGTGGTTGGGCCAGAGGTCATCGGGGCAGCGAGGGCGGGACGATGCCGGCAACTTGGAGGGAGGGCGGAGCGGTGGTCGCCGCGATGCAAGTGTTGGAGGAGTTCATGGACCTGAGGAGTTTTAGGAGGATGCCCGCGGAGGGTCGCCATCTTCCCCGGGCCTCGCCTCTCTATGCTCTTTTCTCGCTCGCTTCGCGTGTGTACGTGTGTGGTGAAGAAGGTGAGGGACGCGACCATAGAAGAGAGAGGAGAGAGAGAGAGTGATTCAAATTCAAAATCCAGCGAATATTACTAATTTTTCAGTGTATACAATTTTCGTTGGAAAATTAGTTTGAAATTTCAACGAATTTTCCAACGAAAATTGTACACACTGAAAAAATTCCCCGGAAAATTGAAATTCGTTGGAAAATTTGTTGGAAATTTCCGATGAATTTTCCAACGAATATAAAAAATGCCCAACAAGACCGATTTTTTTTTAATTTGTCGCAAAATTCGTTGGAAATTTCCAACGAATTTTCCAACAAAAATAGTACACACTGAAAAAATTCCCCGGAAAATTGAAATTCGTTGGAAATTTCCAATAAATTTTCCAACGAATATAAAAAATGCCCAACAAGACCGATTTCTTTTTAATTCATCGCAAAATTCGTTGGAAATTTCCAACGAATTTTCCAACAAAAATAGTACACACTGAAAAAATTCCCCGGAAAATTGAAATTCGTTGAAAAATTCGTTGGAAATTTCCAATAAATTTTTCAACGAATATAAAAAATGCCAAACAAGATCGATTTTTTTTTAATTCGTCGCAAAATTCGTTGGAAATTTCCAACGAAAATAGTACACACTAAAAAAATTCCCCAGAAAATTGAAATTTGTTGAAAAATTCGTTGGAAATTTCCAACAAATTTTCCAACGAATATAAAAAATGCCGAACAAGACCGATTTTTTTTGAATTCTTTGGAAAATTCCATTGAAATTTCAAACAATTTTCCAAAAAAAATAGTACACACTAAAAAATTCCCGGAAAATTGAAATTGTTGGAAATTTCGTTTGGAAATTTCAACGAATTTTCCAAACGAATATAAAAAATGCCGACTAATACCGGATTTTTTTGAATTCGTCGCAAAATTCGTTGGAAATTTCCAACGAATTTTACTTTTCGTTGGAAAATTTGTCGCAAATTTGAGATGAAAATTTTTTCGTTGCAAATTTTCGTGGCAAAAATCCGATTTTTTTGTAGTGGCAGCTACATACAAATTTTCTGGTTCTTCTCGCTCCGCGGTTCTTGCAGCCGCCAGAGCATTATGCATTCTCTCCCATCGACTAATCCAGATATCTTCTTCCTTCAAAAGATCCATTTCATCCTTCTTGACCTCCTCCTTGGTCGGGTTGGTCATGCCAACGTCCTCTTCCCCTATAGGTAGATTTACGTCCATCTTGCCTAAGCTACGCAAGTAATGGAGTTATTGCAGGGAACAAGGGTTGTGTAAGGAGACAGCTATATCAAGTAAGGGTTGTGTAAGGGTTGTGTAAAGCATTTAAACTTTCATAATATTTAATAGGGGCCTTACAAGAGTTTTTATGAACCCAAACATAAAGTTTTGAGTTTAAAAGTTGTTGCACAAGATCGCAGATATAAATGATTTGCTGTGAGAATTAAGCGCAAGAAATTAATAATACGCCGTGGATTTGCTTGGTGGTTCAGCCGGATGTACCTACTCTGCAAACAGATTGATAAGGTGTTCCACTTTAAACAAATAGAAGACTATAAGTGCTCGGACCAAAAATCCAAAAAAAAAAAAAAAGAATCACAGGGTAAATTAGATGTTCTCCCTCAAAAAGGTCTCTTTGAGAGAGACGGAGCTGCCTGGCGGTAAGTGCGCAGGATTGAGCTCGGAGACAGTGGTGATGCCACGGCGAACGCAGGCCACATCTCATATACAAACTCTCGGCCTCCCTAACACCCACTCTCCTAAAAACAGAAATTGAAGCCTCATGGTTAAAGTCAAGTGAATAACAAAGTCTGGTCCTTCAAAGAATGCTGCATTGGCTAATCGGTCGGCACCCGTTCTCCCCTCATACTAGAAGATCATGGTGCTCTGGCGGTCATGCAATTTGGATAATCATGCTTTTTTCTATTGGTGGAACTCGGAGATTCTCCCAATGGAGGCAACGAGAAAATGAAGATCATTTTTAACGCGGAGAAATTTTATTCACGGCCCTTAAGTTTGATATTCACCGCAGTTATGCTATCAATCTCTTGAGACTTAGATTTTGCTAATCCAATCTAATGTTATGTGGTTTCGGTCCACAACTCCTTTTTGTGTCGAACATCGATCCATACTTTTTTCATGTAATTGAGTTACTTTTTTTTCCAGCATAATTGAGTTACTTTACAACATAGTTATACTTACATAATCGACAAGCCAAAAATGTCATGTAAGAATATTATTGAAGTTTAAATCATGTGCAATAAGGGTAACTTAGATTCAAATAAATGTGAGAAAACTAAAACTGCCCAATAGTTCTAGTCATAGCTATTGTGCATAATTGAACTGAATCACGAAATAATTATGTAATTGACATAGATAGTCGAAAAGTCATAAAAAAAAGATTGTTAAATTTGCAATGCAAATGCATGTTAGAGACCGTTGTAACATGATGGAGAAGTTTAAGCATAGAAATCTATGATTAATTTTATCTCTATCTGAACAGGTAACAATATGAGTGTGTTTGCATGTTAGATCCTTTTGTTATGCAACTCAGGTATATTAATTCTAAATCAAAGACACAACTCATAGCAATGAAATATAATATTTAAGATTATTTATGCAAAATATGACGGATTGCTGAAATGATGTGATCGAAGCCTGCACTAATAGAAGATTTGATTAACAGCCCAAGTTGAAGCAAGATTCTGCATGTGTTTTTCAAGGAATTTTGTCGAGATTTTTGACAGGGGATTAGATGGATATAACAGCTTTAAGAGAATTCAAGCATCATTGAGAGATTTTTGAGTTCGTCTCTTTTTTAAGCTTGTAATACCCAATTTAGTGTTGTTTCTAAGAGTTAGCAAGAATGACAAACCCATCTGTAAACATACAAGAGAAGTGGTTGTACATACTAAGAGTATAAACACATGTCTAGGTGAGAGATAAAGTGTACAATGGACCCTTTATAAACACTTAGAGGTGTGATTTATAGTTAAGGGAGAGAATCTACTATGATGTGAGTACTGTTGATATCTAAATTTTGCTTAATCATTTAGGGTCTTATCGCATAGAAAATTAATGCTTAATTTTTAACCCCTAAACAAAAATATTTTCATTAAATTACATAGCACATAGATATTAGGTGCATTTGCATTAATAGATTTAGTAAAACATATTTTCCTTTTATTTTATTTATTTATTTTTAAAAAATCAATTAAAAAAAAAGAGACCAGCGTTATTCAACGCTGGCCCACTTCACTTTCCTAGCCCTGTGCCATGCGTTGACCATCTCCTTCTCCCCAGCGTTATTCAACGCTTTGGGGAAGGGAAGAACGCAGCAGCAGGAAGCAGCAAAAAGCATGGCAGCGACGAAAGCAGAAACGACGAGGGGAAGCGGACAACCTGAAGCGACGAGGGGAAGAAAAGGGGCGTATCGAGGACGGCGCAGTGCTTTCGACCTACATCGAGTAGATTTGCAGTCGTTTTAGCCAAAGATGGACCTAATTTGGTCCCAAGAAGGAGACACGACTGCTGGCATAAGCAGAAATGGAGAAGACGCTCTGATTGAGGGCATCTTTGAGCTGGAAACGGAAGGCGAGTGTCGTCAGACGAAGCCAAGAGGAGGAGATACTCCTCCTTCTCTTGGCGTTAAAAGGGGACCGAAAAAAAAAAAACAGAGAGGAGGAGAAGAGAGTTCCAGAGAGATTGAGAGAGAGAGAGATAGAGGAGTGAGGAGCTCAAAGAGGACATTTTTTTTTATCTACAAGGACACACAATTTGGGGTTCTTTCTCTCGGCCTCACGCACTTGTTCTGCCTCTTACTCGACCAGTCACCTCCATCCTCGCCGTCTGACAACCTCCTATTAGCACCCTCCTTCGCATTTCCTCTCTGCTGATTCCCACATCTTCGATGAATTTCTTGTTGGCTCGAGTCCCTTTTCCCGAGGATCTTGGCTCGGAGGCCTTGCGGGGCAATCAGCCATAGTTCGATTCATCTCGAGCTCGCCCAGTAGCCACCGTCTCCAGGCTGGGTAGGGATCTTAACGGTAAAAATTCATTCCTGTGAACTCCCGTTGCCTGGCGCCATTTTGGTCGAACTGTGAAGTCAAGTCTTGGTCTCTTTAGGTTGACATGCATGTTGAGTTTGAGTTGGCTTTCATATTTGATTTCGGTTGTTTTGTGATGATTCCCTTTGAGTCCAGACTTGAGTTCGAGTTTTAAAAAAAAGGTCAATATCTTTCTCTCAATCTGCAGTCACCACCTGTTTGTTGAAATGTTTAAACCGATTTTGTAAATGCCTTTCTCTTATGCTGGCATGCCTATCAGTAGGAGTCATATGACACTAATCTATGATTTTCTCCGAATCCAAGCATACCCTGTTTCGTGTTTCTGTTCACCCTCTTCCTTGTATTTTTTTATGAGCCGTATGAATGCATGATGAAGTGGGTCAATGAAGCAAAGGCCTCGTAACAAGCCTGGATGAGTGCCATGTTTGGTCCAGTCACGTTGTGCCCGTATTTTGCGAAATCTTGAATAGTTGATGGATGACAATGGTGCTAGGATATGGCAGCTGACAATGGAAGTTTGGTGGAGAATATATTTTGATTCACTGCGAAGTGTTTTGTTTGTGTTCTTGCTTCTCAATCATAAGCTTCGATTAGAAACTTCCCAAATTCCTCGATTTGAGTCAGCCACTTGTGTACCTCCCACCCGCCGGAAAGCTTTTGGTCAACGGTGATGGCTACGGCTCGAGGCTGCCCCCCTAAGTTCGGGGGCCAGGAAATCGACTTTTTGCAATCGACTGTTTGGTGGGCGCATAGGCCAGCGGCTAGGGTGTAGAGCTAGTGGCGGTCGTTGATGTGGCCAGCGTGGGCCGAGTCGTCGAGCGACAATGGGGGCCCCCAGTGAAGTCTCAGTGGAAGCATGGGGAGTTCTCGGTGAAGGGCCATTGAAGTAGAGAAGTTTGGGGAAGAAGATCACGTGCATGGGCAGAAGGCATGTAGGAAGGGGAGGAAAAAAGTAAAAAATATAAAATATAAAAAGAAAAAAATAAGAAGAAACAAAAGAAAAAAAAAAGAAAAGAAGGAAAATCCAAAAAAAATCAGAAAGGAAATAGAAAAGGAATCTGGGTCAGGTGACCCGTCAGGAATTTTTATTTCGTTAATTAAAATATTAAAATACTAAAAAATATTAAAATATAAAAAAAGTCCAAAAAAACTCGAAAATGTTTAAAAATTCAAAAAAAATATTAAAAAGTCTAAAAAGCATTAGAAAACATTAAAAAATTAATTAAGAATTTTCGAAAATCAAAAAATTGGAAGTTGGGTTTTGGAATTAGCTTTTCTTGCCATTTTGTATGATTATTGTCATGTTTGATTGCATGTTACTTGGTTGGCACACTTTGAATTGCACATTTAATTTTACGTTGCTTATAGTTGTTTTTGCATGTTGGGTTAGATGTTGTTTGTTGCTTACCCTAGTTTGGTTATGTGACATTCCGAAATTTCGCCAATTCGGGAATTATGAAATGACTGATTTTATTAATGTGCTTGTAGTTAGTTCTTGCTCGGAACTGATCATTCTTGGGATATTAACCATTAGGGAAAGGCTAACTAGGGATTTAAATTTGTACGACTACAGAAATTCGATTGTAAACCGACTTTTTACCATAAAATCGTCGATGTGATATTTTGAGCCAATGTAGGCCGATCTTAGGATAGTGAAGGGCCGATTCGTCACTGTCATACTAGTGGATCATGGGTGATTCCATTTGACCACAAAATGAATTGACAAACGATCCTGAACCTATACCGAACAATCATGCCCATCGAAACTAGCGATTGATCCTCGCGATTTTATTGACAACCGAGATCGCTACAATCTGAACGAACTTGCACGTGACTCGATTTAGTATTAGTCACGGGTTGAATACACGAATTTTCCCAAAAAACCACCCGTTAGTCTGAGAATCACTCAAGTTACGTTACGTAAAATTATTAATTAGAGACCGAATTTGGCATCAAAAAATTAAGAAGTCACGACAGGATATCAGAACGACATTGCGGTTGGAACGTGTAGCTTTGAATGTTCCCGAATCCTTCATAAAAATTCAATTTCGGCAAGAAAATGAGAAAGTGACCATTTTACCCCTAAGGATTTATAAAGGGTTAGTTATAATGGGAAAGGGCATTTTGATCATTTTGCCCTAAATTTTGGAAAAGACAAATTTACCCTTGGACTTTTTGATAAATTCCAAGATTGCCCTTGGATATTTTAGAAAAGATTCGATTTGGGCCGTCGATTTCAAGATAAGATCAAATTTGGGCCGTCGGATGAAAAGTAGAGAGAAGGGCATTTTGGTTATTTACCAAAAATGGGTCAAAACTTGGATATTAAGCTTGACCCACTCTCTCTTTCTCTCTCTCTCCTCACCTCACGGCACCCCTCCCCCCACCGAACCCACCCTCTCTAGCCGCCTCTCTCTCCCTTGATCGCCGCCCATCGCCGCGCCGCCATCCGGACCGCCGCCGTGCTGCTTCGCACCACCGCCTCGCCACCCTCACGCTGCCGTTCCCCCTCTCCCTCTCGGTTTCTCTCTCCTTGGCCATGAGCCAAGCCGCCACCGCCATGAGCCGCTACCGTCCATCCAAGCCGATTGCCGCCCGCCATGAGCCTTACGTCACCACCGCCGCAAGCCCACCATCGATCGTCGCTTATTTCACTCTAGCCGCGTTAGTTTAGAGTCGGGTAAGTCGCAATCTAAACCTTGCATCGGGGTATTTTCGGACTCGTTTAGACACGAGTTAATAGAAATTAAGGGCTGGTTTGATTAACGGGCCATAGGATTGAATTCGAAAAATTTTGGAGAAATTTTAGAGGCTGATAGTATGCTGTGATTGGCTGCTCGGAGTGCTGTGGTGGGTTGTTTGGTGTGTGATTGGTTCCGTTAGGTCCGGCTCAAGATTTTATGAAAGTGCCGTGAAGGGCCAGAATTGATTTGATAACATTTGGGTGTGGAAAAATGCCAATTTGTGTGTTATCGCGTGTTTGTAATGTGACTGTATTGTCGTGACGTATTGGGTACAATTGGGTGCACGTAATTTAATGCGAATGTGTGTAAGTGTGAGATTGGGATCGGGCCGAGGCATTATAAACTCGAGTCGCGATCATGTAGGCCTGTCGCATTTGGCGCTAGCTGAGGAATGAGAAATGAGATTGGCCCGAGGCACGATTAGCTCAGGCGAGATTGGGATTGGGCCGAGGCATTATAAACTCGGGTCACAATTACGTAGGCCTGTCGCATTTGGCGCGGGTTGAGAAAAGAAAGTGAAAATGGGATCGAACCGAGGCGTATGATGCTTGGGGCGCGATCGAATGGGCCTGAGGTGTGTTTACACCGGCCGGGAATGTGATTGAGAATGAGACGTGTGGTATGGAAAGTGAATGTGGGATCGGACCGAGGCGTATGATGCTTGAGGCGCGATCGAGTGGGCCTGAGGCGTGTTTATGCAAGCGGGGAAAGTGATTGAACAAGTGTGGGTACGACGAGTGGGCTGGAAATGTGGTGTGATTGACATGTGTATTGATATGTGAAAAGTATGTGTGTTTTGGTATGTGTGTGAGAATTGTATGTTGGGATTGTGGGCTAACGTGCAGGTTGCGTATGCCGAGAGTCTAGGTATGTGTGAATGTTTGGTTGTTGTTTGCGTGGATTGATTGGTAGTGTGTCTGGATGTGTCTGGAATTACGTGATAGCCTAGGTAGGGTTTAGATTGCAACTTATTGAGAAGTGTTTCATGGTTGTTTTAACCAAACCATTTTAGAGCCCTTGCCTGAACCATGAATCTGCCGCCGTTGCCGCCAAAGCATTTTGGGATAGTCATGCACACCGATCACGACGTGATGGAGTATCCGATAGGTGACAATTTCACCAGGGTTAAGCATACGACCGTAGTTTGGGTAGATATAGGATTATTCCACTGGCAGGCCCACACCTATACCACATGGTTGTTTAGAGACAGGGTTGATGAGTTCGGCCCTGTCCAAGGCTTTGACGTTCCCTTTGATGGAGTTGGGGACTGGGATCCATCAGCCATACCCCCTCCCGATGGCGAGCTGACTAGCTTGGAGACTAGTTTGGCTCAGTCTGGACTCCACCCTACTTCTGCAGTACATGAACCCTCGGGAGCCCAGCATGAGCCTGAACCAGAAGAATCCCAGGCAAGGAAGGACAAGAAGGAGAAGAAGAAAACCCCGAAGCGGAACCACAGGAGGTTCTAGAAGCAAAGTTTGAGGATGAACAGGAGGGCGTACCCATGTACGAGTATAATCCCTACTTCGTGCCAGGATCGAGCCAGTCGAGGAGGAGCGAGATGAGGTCTCAATAGGGGAGTCGGGTGACATAAACCACCCGATAGAGATCGAAGCCAAGTCGGAGTCCTCAGTAGAAGGGACAATTCGGGAGGAGTCAAATTCAAGTGCTAACGAGTCGGACTCTGAGTGGACGCCGTCTTGTGGACACCGGGGCTAGTGGGGAGGTTAGGAGTGGAAGTTTTGAAGAGTACCATTTTTGGAGAAATAGAGGACCTAGGTCATCTCCCTTTTTGAAGTGTTGGTGGTGGTGGACAGTATTGGGTGTGCATGCATGTTTTGTGGACTATTGAGTTGGTGGTAAGGTATAAGTATGTTTGTAAATGGATGTTGTACATATTTATATCGAGGCATAGTAAAATGTTGGTGGTATGGCGATCTATTTCTTCCTGGTGTTCTCAAATTTTATTGTTCGGGATTATGTATTTGCTCCACCGCGAATTAACTCTGATGAGATCATTGGGTCGGCGATGTATTCTTGGAACGTCGCACTCATTCGACTCGATCAAGAAGGATGTCTCGTGCTCGATGGGATTCGAGGCGTGATAGATTAGGAATCGAATTTTGAAGCTCTTGATTAGTGTGAACACATTATACGGTAATTGAATAAGGTTACGTACCCGAAAGGGCCCTAATTGATCAATTAGTGTAATCAAGTTCCCGTACCCATTAAATCTCTGGTTTGTAAAAGTGAAGCATTTCTCCTATGCTTTTCTTGGGTGTCTAATCATCCCATCAAAAATTAATTAGTGGGGACTTTTAAATGAAATTGATTTGCATATTAACAACTTAAACTTAAGTTGCGAATTGATATGAACTTGGGAGAGCTCGAGTTAGGTTTAACTTAGTAATCTATTAGCCAAACTCCATAGGCGACGAGGCCGGTTCGGAGAGGTCGCGACAGCTTGGTGACTCCGCTAGGGACTTGAGGACTTAGGCCTAGTATAGCTTGACTGCTTGTTAATTAACGTGGTCTTATGGCAGCGCATCGTGAAGGTTAAGGTAAGTTCGCTAACAAAGCGTTAAATGGTTTTGTCGATGGGAGTTATAAGGGGTGGAGTAATTGTTGATCCTTTGTTTTGCAGGTTTGGAGTTTGAGAATGAATGTTTTTATCTTTCGAACTCTTGAAGCATTTTGTGTATAAACTGTTATGCATGCTTCAATGCTTTAGCACTATACTATTGCACATACAACCGTGCCGCCGAACCTGGGCTGCGATAGGATACATTAGGATGGTGTTAAGAAAGATACAATCTCGAACGCGAGACCGCGATGTAGAGATTGCCTTTCTTTTCTTTGAAAATTCTTTTTTGGTGTCGTAAGTGTTTATCTTAGTCCGCGAGACTACATGACTGTAGGATATTCCTTTTGACTAAGCCAAAGTTAAGAGGACCTGACACCAACGCAAGATTACAACGGTCAGATCACCCTCGTAGCTTCACCTTGTGAAGCCGTCTAGAGTAGGAATCAACCGCACATTACATCTGCGTGTCTTTGTGATTTGAAAAAATGATCGTCACCCGCTGTAAGTATGATTTCTTTTATTATTAGTTCACTTTGCACTTAAACCTTCATTTTTGAAATTCGTGGAAATCAATCGATTGCCCTAGGTGGTCTAAGCTTATAATTGCAAATTTCGGACAATCACTCTTGACAGTGAACCTTGAGCATAAATCTTAAACATCTCTGATTTAGCCCTACAAAACAAATGGTCTTGTCTAAATTTTCAATCATGGGTTTAAAATCGCCAAAAGAACACTATAAGTGCCATAACTTGTGTACGGCGCTCACTTTAGTGCCATAACTTTTTTTTTATCACTTTAGTGCTAAAATTTTTGAAAAACGATCACTTAAGTGCTAAAATTTTTGAAAAACGATCACTTAAGTGCCAATCTCCGGCGAGACTCCGGCGAGCCACTTCAGCTTCAAAAATTAATAAAAAAATGCCACGTCAGATTTCCGACGAAAAATTGTGTACGGCACCGGAGTTGGCACTTAAGTGATCATTTTAAAAAAAATTTAGCACTTAAGTGATCGTTTTTCAAAAATTTTAGCACTAAAGTGATCCAAAAAAAAGTTATGACACTTAAGTGATCGTTTTTCTTCCGACTTGGCACCAAAGTGATCCGAAAAAAAGTTATGGCACCGAAGTGAGCGCGTACACAAGTTATGGCACTTATAGTGTATTTTTGCCGTTTAAAATCACATTTTGTATATAAATTATTCCAAGTCAAGATGGTATTTTGAGGCATAAAATTAAAATTATATTTTCAATAAAATTCTTTCTTGTGCACATTTTGGAATCAAAATTCAAATTACTTTTTGTGTATTGATTTCATAAAATAGGAATCAACTCTTTTTTATAAAAGTAAACTCACAAATCAGTCTTTCAAAATTGATGCCACATTTTGCATATGAAACTTTTGAAATAGAATGGGTGTTCGATTGATT
This sequence comes from Syzygium grande, assembly GCA_024733475.1. Lineage (NCBI taxonomy): Eukaryota > Viridiplantae > Streptophyta > Magnoliopsida > Myrtales > Myrtaceae > Syzygium > Syzygium grande. Next base: position 5,590,467 of record JAMXDD010000010.1, on the reverse strand, counting down.
GTCGCGATTTGATCTTTTATTGATGTCTCCTCTCATGACGAAATCTTGGTGAAATACCAAATGCCCAAAAATGGGGACCATGGGAGCATGTATCATCGCCTCGCTTTCATTATAAGAGGCAGCATCAGTGAAAGATCGCTTTTCATTCACATAGTGACATTGTCTTCCTTTCACAGGTTATGCGCAACGGCTATTCTTTGGAATCCTCTGGCTTGACCATGCCAAGAAGTGGACTTTAAAGCTAAGACGAGAATTATTTATTGCATTCCTTTATGCAAGAGTTTTTTGTACCATGTCCTTGTCTTTATTCTCATTGAGAACCATGTTTTTTATTTGGGTTTGATTGTGAACCCAATCGATATGTTTGTAAATCGTGCGACTATTGTTCTTGGATAATGAGGTTTTAGTTCATATCATTGGTCTTTGAAAGTACTTGTAGTACTTCAAACCAAGCCCTCGAGTTAGGCTTTTATGCCTTACTTTGAAAATGTTTCGAAAATAAGTTTAAAAAAAAAAGAACTTGCTTAAGGTTTTATATTTCTTTGCTTGGTCATTTTCTCAATTGGGACTGCAAGATGATACTGTGAGATGGTAAGGTTGTAATCGTTCCAATAAGAATTTCTCATGCAACAACTAACTCGTCTATCCATTTTTGTCAAATAGGTACAATGAATGACTTGTTCAACATTTACCTCCTCCAAAGACAAAAAGTATAAGCACTTAGAACTCGAGTCAAATGCAACATGGCATGATCACCAATTGAGTGCGTCACGAGGCAATACCTCTTGCCAACAAATCACAACAAGACAAAGGCGCACATTCTCCCTTTCCTTCGCAAAGATATGATAGGATACCAAATCGCTTGACTTTGAAAAAAAGATAGACTCCAAACAAGAGCCTGCAAGCAAGCATGGCAGAAGCAACATGTGTCAAGGAAACTTGATTCGGCATAAGGGCAGCACCTCTCAACAAGAGAACATGATCGAAGCGTTCACTTCAGCACAAAAGGAGTTTGGAGAGCGATTGAAGACCTGCTGACCAAATAGGATGAAATTGCAGATGACTAAGTCATTTGACTCAATGTGGAGCACCCAATTACTAGGACAAATCTCTCTCTTCTCTACCAAGCAAGCATGATGGGCAACGTATGTAGAACAAAGCCCCTTGCCAACAAATCATGACAAGACATCCAATTTAGCGTGAAAGGATATATCGTTCCTACATTGAGTCCAATTTAGTGTGGAGATAATACGTCCCATTTCCTTTTCTTACAGAGTGATGATTGGAACAAATCACTCAAGGGGCAACAACCACCATTCATGAAGTATAACGAAATGGAATAAAAAATGCATTCGATTATGGTGATAAATGGAACAAAACATCCAAGGGACAATGCCCTCAAATAGTGAAACAATGCCAAAAAGTCAAGACGAAAGAAAACAGATGAAGGGAAATGTTAATACCCAAAGGACAAAAGCAAAAAAGGAGTCGTCAAACATCCAAGAAGGCAAATTCAAATGAGAGAAACATCAAAGACCCGAAGAATAAATACAAATGAAGGGTAATGATGTATCGTTTTCAATTTTTCAATCTATAAACATTCATGCACTAACACATTCTTTTTATTCTTTATAGGGTTACCAAGTCGCCATACCACAGGTAAATACCCTTCTTCCAAAATTCAAATGAAAATCAAATGAAAATTTCTTCACGAAAAAATGGGAGAGTTTATGATGTATTTGAGAAAAGAGCACAAAAGTAGAATTGTGAAAACAAACTTTTCGCGAAAATTTTGAATATCTTTTTAATTCGAAAATTGCCTTGATGCTTGGCCGATCATTCATTTTGAATCAAAATTCCCTATGGAGATTAATCAATCCGTGATGATCTCAACAAAATGAAAGTGAGATGTTAATCATGCCAAGTGAGAAATAATTAGAATGAGGAAAGGCAAGCCATTCCCAAACACGTCCAGTAAAAACTTTGAGAGTTGAGCGGAAAAGAAAACTCGTGTTGTTTAAGGACAAGAGATTCATTCTCAAATGATACATGGATCAAAGTGAAAAGAGGCATTTCTTTCATATGTCTCAAACACTACAGGTTATCATTTGTTTAACCCCCTTGAGCCCCACACACTTGTGGAGAATTTTTTCAAATGACCCCTGTCAAGAACCACCCTACATTGGGGCAATATCGGAGGTAAGTCGAAATTAGGAGGTGAGAAAAATGGATAGAGATTTTCTTGCTTTCACTTGCACCAATTTTTGGGCGTCTTTATTGCAAATGAACTCTCACGATAATTTAAGTGTCCTAGAATGATGAAGAGCATTTTTTTTTCTCTATCGTATACACTCTTTACCCATTACATAGCCCACTTAATCCTGCGAATTCGTTTTTCCAAACCCAGTGGATGATCATCCCCTACACTAGGGCAAGGCAAAGGTCACCACTATTCGAGCATGATGACCTGGAGTGTCAACAAAGGATGAAGACCTTGAGAGCCTAATAGCATTGTTTGTCTTAACTTGTCGGGGCTAGTTCCATAGTAAAAAAAATGAAATGATGAAAGCTAGGGGGCATAAAAAAAGCAGTGTGCCTAGTAAGAGCAAGGTCGATGCCTATAAAAAAAATCAAAAGAATGAATGATGATGAACTAGGGGCAAGAAAAAAACAGTATGTCTGGTAAAAGCAAGACTGATGCCCATATATGAAAAAAAAAAAAAGAAAAGGAAGTACAAACGTTGAGAAGCTGTATGCCAAAATTGCAAAAACATCCCCGATGAAGTAGTAGTCATCCTACAAGTCTCAAAAAATCAAGTATCGGACTCTCAAAGCCAATGGAGCATCTATGAAGACAATCTCCAATAGCATAAAAGACTGATGACAATGCTAAGATGATCACTAGCACTTTCACCCCTCTATACACATTTTTTAGCTTGACGAATCCTTTCTTTTCTCAATCCTTGAACCTAGCCTACATTACATCCTTTTCAAAGTCTCTTCATATTAGAACACTTCAATTAACGTAGGAAATCATATGTTTATAAGCATCGCTCGAAGAAGTATGAGCAAGAATATTTCTTTCTCATTTTGCAATGTTCTTGACTCATAAACCCAGAGATAATTGCACAATATTTATTTTGTAGCCTCGACTTGGACTATCCCCTTTGTTAGACCATTGACCAAGCCGACATTATAGTCCTTTAAAATACCTCTCAACTTGGTCAATGTGTACTTATTGTGAATGATTCTCGAAGCCTTCAACATTGGTAAGGTGAAGTATGTTAAGGGATCTGACTGCTTCCCACATTGATGGATGGGACCAAATAGCCTTCTTGAGAGTATGTGAGAAGCCCTTTCTAACTAAGGAGCTCTTGTTTGACATATTTAATGAACCATTTTCACGAGTCAAGATCATTTTGACAAATATTTGTCTCCCAAGAGAATCTAATGATTGATGATATTTCTCAAGCCTGATGGCAATTTTGTGATATTGAATAATGCAAAATGTTTTCCAAACAATCGAAATTAGTTTGATTTGTTTATGCAATCAACACTTTTTCGGTAATGATATTCTTTTGATAGTGTCCTTCATGATATTCGAATGATATCGATCTCGCTTGGTATGCTTTTCCTACCAGGGCACATGTTATAACACGTTCCGTTAAATGTGCATATGCCTTTTCGGAGTTTCTCAATATTTGATAGACATGGTGAGTAATAGCAACTCGAAACCATTCTTACATGACAAGTCTTCCCCACATAAGACCATGCCTTCTAAAGGTTTGTGCGTTTGCCCTAAAACCACGCAGTGCAAAGGTTTATGCATTTCTCGCATAGCACTGTGGTTTCAAAAGGTTCGGGGTCTTTTCTTAAATCCCGATTTCAAAAGATTCTGGGTCTTTCCTTAAATCCTGATTTCAAAAGGTTCCGGGTCTTTTCTTAAACCTCAATTTCAAAAGGTTCTGAGTCTTTCCTAAAACCCTGATTTCAAAAGATTTCAGATCTTTCATTAAACCCTGATTTCGAAAGGTACTGGGTCTTTCCCAAAACCCTGATTTCGAGAGGTTTCAGGTCTTTCCTTAAACCCCGATTTCAAAAGGTTCCAGATCTTTCCTGAAACTCTAATTTCAAAAGATTATGAGTCTTTCTTGAAACCCTGATTTCAAAAAGTTCCAGGTCTTCCCTGAATCATGATTTCAAAAAGTCCCGGGTCTTCCCTGAATCCTGATTTCAAAAAGTTTCGGGTCTTCCCTGAATCTCAATTTCAAAAGGTTCTAGGTCTTTCCTTAAACCCCAATTTCAAAATGTTTGGGGTCTTTCCTAAAACCCCGATTTCAAAAAGTTCTGGATCTTTTCTGAAATCCTGATTTCAAAATGTTTAAGGTCTTTCCTTAAATCTCGATTTCAAAAGTTTCTAGGTCTTTCCTTAAACACTGATTTCAAAAAGTTCTAGATCTTTTCTTAAACTCCGATTTCAAAAGGTTCATGGTCTTTCCTGAAACCTTGATTTCAAAAGGTTCTGGGTCTTTCCTTAAACCTCAATTTCGAAAGGTTCTGGGTCTTTCCTAAAATCCCGATTTCAAGAGGTTCCGGGTCTTTCCTTAAACCCCGATTTTAAAAGGTTCCAGATCTTTCCTAAAACCCTAATTTCAAAAGGTTCTTGGTCTTTCCTAAAACCCTGATTTCAAAAGGTTCTGGGTCTTTTCTAAACCCTAATTTCAAAAGGTTTCGGGTCTTCCCTGAATCCTGATTTCAAAAGGTTATAGGTTTTTTCTTAAACCCCAATTTCAAAAGGTTTTGGGTCTTTCCTAAAACCTCGATTTCAAAAGGTTCTGGGCCTTTTCTGAAACCCCGATTTCAAAAGGTTCCAAGTCTTTCCTTAAGCCCCAATTTCGAAAGGTTCTGAGTCTTTCCCGAAACCCTGATTTCAAGAGATTCTGGGTCTTTTCTTAAACCCCGATTTCAAAAGGTTCTGGATCTTTCTTGAAGCCTTGATTTCAAAAGGTTTCAGGTCTTCCCCTAAACCCCAATTTCAAAAGATTTTAAGTCTTTCCTTAAACCCTGATTTCAAAAAGGTTCTCGGGTCTATCCTTGTATTCTAATTTCAAAAAGGTTCACGGGCCTATCCTTAAACCATATTTTTTACAACATAAAGTCCTGAGTGACAAACCTTAGGTATTCCGAAAACCGTGAGTGTAAAACCCTGGGTATTCCAAAAATCGTGAATGCAAAACTCTAGGTATTTCAAAATCCTGAGTGAAATTTGCCGTTTATAAGGTTTTAATCCCTAGGCCAAACCTTCGATGTTCATAGGGTTTTAGTTCCTAGACGTTCCTTCAAGGTGTTATTCCAATTGATGTTCATAGGATTTTAGTCCCTAAGCGGGATCTATTGGCATTCATAGGGTTTTAGTCCCACGTGGGGCCTTTGACGTTCATAGGGTTTTAGTACCTAGGCATACTTTCTGGGTTTTAGTCCCATAGCTGTTTACAGGGCTTTAGTCCCTAAGCCAAACCTTCGACATTCATAGGATTTTAGCCCCTAGGCATTCTTTCAAGCTGCTGCTCTTATTGCCGTTCATAGGGTTTTAGCCCCTAGGCGAGATCTTAGCTGTTCACAAGGCTTTAGCCCCTAAGCCAAACCTTCAACATTCATAGGGTTTTAGCCCCTAAGCGTTCCTTTAAGCTACTGCTCTTATTACCATTTATAGGATTTTAGCCCCTAGGCGGGATCTTAGTTATTCACAGGGTTTTAGTCCCTAAGCTAAACCTTCGACATTCATAGGGTTTTAGCCCCAAGTGTTCCTTCAAGCTATTGCTCTTATTGCTGTTCATAGGGTTTTAGCCCCTATGTGGGATCTTAGCTGTTCATAAGGCTTTAGTCCTGAAGCCAAACCTTCAAGGTTCATAGGGTTTTAACCCCTAGGCGTTCCTTTAAGCTACTGCTCTTATTACCATTTATAGGATTTTAGCCCCTAGGCGGGATCTTAGTTATTCACAGGGTTTTAGTCCCTAAGCTAAACCTTCGACATTCATAGGGTTTTAGCCCCTAGGCGTTCCTTCAAGCTATTGTTCCTATTGCTGTTCATAGGGTTTTAGCCATTAGGTGAGATCTTAGCCATTCATAGAGTTTTAGCCCCTAAGCATTATTTCGATAATAAAAATCAAAAATAAAAAAAAATAAAAATCAAAGTAAAAAAAGTCAACCCCCATGCCTTTAGCATTGCGGCATCCCATGCATGCCCTCTGCCAATAAGATTTTGGTATCTTTTGTCTTTGAATGAAACCTCTTCGAGCTCCCTTTCAAAGAGGAATAACTGTTAACATCTAAATTTTGTCTAATTATTTAGGGCCTTATCGCATAGAAAATTAGGGCTTAATATTTAACCCCTAAACAAAAATATTTTCATTAAATTACATAGCACATAGATATTAGGTGCATTTGCATTAATAGATTTAGTGAAACATATTTTCCTTTTATTTTATTTATTTATTTAAAAAATCAATTAAAAAAAGAGACCAGCATTTTTCAACGCTGGCCCACTTCACTTTCCTAACCTTGTGCCATGCGTTGACCATCTCCTTCTCCCCAGCGTTATTCAACGCTTTGTGGAAGGGAAGAACGCAGCAGCAGGAAGCAGCAAAAAGCAGGGCAGCAACAGAAGCAGAAACGATGAGGGGAAGCGGACAACCAGAAGAGACAAGGCGAAGGAAAAAGGGCGCATCAAGGACGGTGCAATGCTTCCGACCTACATCGAGCAGATTTACAGTCGTTTTAGCCAAAGATGGACCTGATTTGGTCCCAAGAAGGAGACGCGGCTGCTGGCATAAGCAAAAATGGAGAAGACGCTCTGATCGAGGGCATCTTTGAGCTGGAAACGGAAGATGAACGTCACCAGGGGAAGCGGGAGGAGCTACTCCTCCTTCTCTTGGCGGTAAAAGGGGACCGAAAAAAAAACAGAGAGAAGGAGAAGAGAGTTCCAGAGAGATTTAGAGAGAGAAAGGAGTGAGGAGCTCGAAGATGACATTTTTTTATCTACAAGGACACATAGTTCGGGATTCTTTCTCCCGGCCTCACGCACTCGTTCTGTCTCTTACCCGACCAGTCACCTCCATCCTCGCAGTTCGACAACCTCCTGCCAGAACCCTCCTTCGCATTTCCTCTCTGCCGATTCCCATGTCTTCAGTGAGTTTCTTGTTGGCTCGAGTCCCTTTTCCCAAGGATCTCGACTCGGAGGCCTCGCAGGGCGGTCGGCCATAGTTCGATTCATCTCGAGCTCGCTCGCTAGCCACCGTCTCCGGGCTAATTAAGGATTTTAACGGTAAAAACTCATTCTCGTGAACTCTCGTTGCCTGGCGCCATTTTGGTCAAACCGTGAAGTCAAGTCTCGGTCTCTTTAGGTCGACATGTGTGTTGAGTTTGAGCTGGCTTTCATGTTTGATTTCGGTTGTTTCGTGATGATTCCCTCTGAGTCCATACTTGAGTTCGAGTTTTAAAAAAAGGTCAATATCTTCCTCTCAATCTGCGGTCACCACATGTTTGCCGAAATGTTTAAACCGATTTTGTAAATGCCTTTCTCTTATGTTACAATACCTATCAATAGGAGTCACATGGCACTAATCTATGATTTTGTTCGAATCCAAGCATCCCCTGTTTCATGTTTTTGTCCACCCTCTTCCTTGTATTTTTTTTTATGAGCCGTATGAATGCATGATGAAGTGGGTCGGTGAAGCAAAGGCCTCGTAACAAGCCTGAATGAGTCCAAAGCGATCTTTCTGTCGAGTCCCTTTAAATGCCATGTTTGGTCCAGTCACATTGTGCCCGTATTTTGCGAAATCTTGAATAGTTGATGGATGACAATGGTGCTAGCATATGGCGGTTGACAATGAAAGTTCGGTGGAGAATATATTTTGATTCACTGCGGAGTGTTTTGTTTGTGTTCTTGCTTCTCAATCATAAGCTTCGCTTAGAAACTTCCCAAATTCCTCGATTTGAGTCAGCCACTTGTGCACCTCCCACCCGTCGGAAAGCTTTTCGTCAACGGTGATGTCTACGGCTCGAGGCCGCCCCCGTAAGTTCGTTATTTTCTAATCCATGTCATGCATGTTTGGTTGCTTAGGTTTAATGTTACTATCGTGGCCACGAGTTCGGGGGATAGGAAATCGAGTTTTTGCAATCGACCGTTTGGTAGGCGTGTTGGCCAGCGGCTAGGGTGTAGAGCTGGTGGCGATCGTCGATGTGCCCAACGTGGGCCAAGCCATCGGGAGAATATGGGAGGCCCCCGGCAAAGTCTCGGTGGAAGCATGGGGAGGTCTCGGTGAAAGGCCATTGAAGTAATGAAGTTTAGGAAAGAAGATCACGTGTATGAGCAGAAGGCATGCTGGAAGGGGAGAGAAAAGGTAAAAAGAAAAAATATAAAAAGAAAAAATAAGAAGAAACAAAAGAAAAAGAAAAGAAGGAAAATCCAAAAAAAAATTAGAAAGGAAATAGAAAAGGAATCCGGGTCAGGTGACCCGGTCGGGAATTTTTGTTTCGTTGATTAAAATATTAAAATACTAAAATATATTAAAATATAAAAAAGTCCAAAAAAACTCAAAAATGTTCAAAAATTCAAAAAAAAATATTAAAAAGTCTGAAAAGCATTAGAAAACATTAAAAAATTAATTAAAAATTAAAAATTTTTGAAAATCAAAAAATTGGAAGTTGGGTTTTAGAATTAGCTTTTCTTGCCATTTTGTATGATTATTGTCATATTTGATTACATGTTACTTGGTTTGCACATTTTGAATTGGACATTTAATTTAACGTCGCATGTAGTTGTTTTTGCATGTTGGGTTAGATGTTGTTTGTTGCTTACCCTAGTTTGGTTAGAAATTGAATTTTGAAACTCCTTATTAGTGTGAACACGTTAGGCGGTAATTGAACAAGGTTAGATACCGAAAGGGCACTAATTGGTCAATTAGTGTAATCAAGTTCTCGTACCATTAAATCTCTAGTTCGTAGAAATGAAACATTTCTCCCGTATTTTACTTGGGTGTCTGACCGAGCCACAAAAAATTAATTAGTGGCAACTCCTAAAAGAAATTAATTTGCATATTAATAACTTAAACTTAAGTTGCGAATTGGTATGGGCTTGAGGGAGTTCGAGCTAGGTTTAACTTAGTAATCCATTAGCCAAACCCTATAGGCGGTGAGGCCGGTTCAGAGAGGTCGTGACAAGTGCAAAATGTGAAAACGACTATACTTAGTGTATAGCGAGTTTGCTGTTGAAGGATGTCAAGGTCTGCTGACTACAAGTTCTACACTTGTAACAAGGTGATATATGTACTTTTGCCATAACTAAAGGATTCAATCTATTTGGGCTGCTAGAGCTGGAAAGATGGCATACCCAAAATGAACATTTATAAATCCCGTTTGCAATTTTCTTCCTCTAAACTTTATAATTTTAATAGTTTATAAAAGCTAATTTGCGTTGAAGTGGAAGCACAAATTTTTTTTTATTGGGATTGATTCTACAAAATTAGTATTTATTTTCCTGCAAAATCATCAACTCCCACTTCAATGCATTTCTTTAGAATTTGACTAATTGAGAATATACGATCTTGGTGAAAAAAACAGTAGTTATGATCATGACTTTCCAATACCCAACCATTCAAAATTACCACAGTTACATGACGGCCTTTAGTTTCGTATGGAGGCCATCCAAGCACAAATCAGTAAAAGATAATTGAGATGCTAGTGTACTTTACCAGCCATCCACAAATGTTATCTCAGAATCTGTCATAAAGAATTTATTCAGAAATATCACAAAGAGAATATCCTAACAATTCTCTATTTTGCTCTAACGTGCTAAAACCAAAAGCCACCTCTTTTATACATAATATATGCATCCAAAATAAGAATCCCATTTTAGTCGACTCAAACTAGAAATCCAACTCCAACAAGGATTTATAGTTACTTGTCGCGACCTACCCTCAAGTGCACCACCTAGGATTTAGCTAATGTATTAATAAGCCTAAACCAAGCTTAGGTTCTCCCAAGTACATACCAATTCGTGACTCAAAAGTTACATGCATATTATTTTTATTTAGGTGTCGTTACTAAACCCAGCCAAAGTAATGGGAGGATTACTTTGCTATTACTAACTAGAGATGTAGGTTAGGTTTAGGGACTTGATTACACTAAATTATTCTAATGCCCTTTCGATACATTTTCTTTTTTATTTAAAAAAAATGTTTCGCAAGCAGCTTGAATTGATTGTAGATCTATTCATATGAAATGTTCATGCGGGTGCGCAAACAACAAATACAACACTCAATATGCAAAAGGCATTAAATTGCACTGAAGAAAAAACTTAATACTAGAGTTCTAAATTATTGATTTTTTTTTTTTGGCTTTTCACTTAATCGAAACTCTCTGAACTGGACTCTGAATTGTAATTATGGAAATCTAGCTGCTTCTAAACTACCTAATCTGCTACCTTGTTAAGCAATTCTAATTAACTTTCTTGTTTTTCCTTCAACGAAAACTATTAAAGAAAACATGCAGTGAGGCATGCAACTAATTCTAGTTGAAAACTTTAAACACAGCAGAGATCACTCGACATGTCCTACAAAATTCAAACAAGAGATTACGACATCCGAAAAAATAATCCGTTGTCTCGCATCTCAAAATTAACGGATATCGCAATCTTGAAAGAGAGCATCTACTCAACTTGGAGATAAAATCAAACATAATTAAAAAAATGACCCGTTGTCTCATGGCTCGAATTAGTAATTAGATTTGATTTCATATGCAAAAATCCCAATCGAATAATGCCAAGATAAAACATCGGTATTGATAAACTTATTTTAGGCAACAAACTATTAAAATCAAACCGGTTTAGAATTGTTACCTAGTATGGTGATCTCGTTCCAAGTCGAAGGCAAGATGGATCATGGACGGGATTCGGCCGATGCAATGATTTGACCGACAAAGAATTCCAAGCTAAAACTGGTTTCTCGGTTGACACGTAGTACATGATGCACACAATGGTCGTAGTCACAGAGAGGCTCGGACCGTTGGCTTTCGTGGTACTCACAATGGAGGAAACAGGGCATTACGTGGGACTTGAAGGAAAGGCTTCAATTATCCTTCAAACAAGGAGATATCGTGAACCGGTACTGAGATGGACTGATCGGAACAAGCTGCAAGATGCGCTCGAGGACGCCAGGATGGGCCTATGGACGCCGGGTTCTCGCCAGAACACAGAGGAAGATGTAGCGAGACTGATCCATCGCTGGACTCCGAGGAAGGACAGCGTAGTCAGGAAAATCAGTTCTCTGATTGGTGATGCGCAGCACGACCAAGAGATGGACTCGCGGATTGCTCTTTCATATTTTCTTCCTTCTTTCTCGTGCTCTCTATTATCTCTCTACCGTATGTTAATAACGCTATTGATCGAAAGGGAGAAGAAAGCGCTCCCCCTCCAGCTTCTGTCTATGAACCGCTTTTTATAGGTGAGGGAACGAAGGTTATCGAGGAAAGGGGCCAGACTTCATTTCCTATTGTGTGCACTTTTAGAATCTCTATTTTATTCTTTCCTCCCCTTCTTGTGGCTTTTTCTTTCTGTTCACGCCACCGGATTCGTGAAGGTCTTCTTGATAGAATCCAATATATTACTCACAATATTTGCCCCATGCTGACCAAATTCCCTTTGCTTCTTTCCCTCCTTTGTTATTTTCTTTCCCTTTCTTTAATTTCACATCTGCAAAAATCGATTGTCTTTCCTTCTCAACCCCATTAACCGTGGCGTCACAATCTTCCCATGAATAATATGGCCAAGAATAAAACGACTCACTTTCCTATTTTTCTTCCTATGTTCCTCTGCCCATGCTGAACGAATCTACCCAAATCAACTTTGCTCTTTTTATATATTTGTTCTTTCAAATAACCATGTGACCAAAAGATTTTCATGATATCGTCTAAATATCTCCAAATTTGATGTATCACACGCGTAATGCACATGTAAATCTTGACCACTTCAAGGAGTAACGGGTTTAGCTGAATCATTAATTCGCATGGGCGTAATCCAATTAATTCCATTAAGTTCAGAACCTCTGCACTTGAGTTTATTAACTCCAGTTCAATTAAATTCTGTTAAGTCTATCCGCCGCGCCGGTCCGATACAACTGCAACTATTTAATAAACGCTCTTAAAACTAAATGTTATGCAATTTAACTTTAATATTTTTGTTAGGGGCTAAAGTTCAGTCCCTAATTTTTGTGCAATTATTTCTAAATGGTGAGCCAAAATTTAGGTGTGAACTTTCGTTCAACATGTTTGGTCAACAAAAGTCCAATGAAGACTTTCCTAATTTAAATCACACGGTAGGGCTTTGTATTGGGTTTTGCTCATGGGTTCAAATTTGAGTCCAGAAATGACGAAACCAGCATAGGAAGTTACCGTTGTCACTAGAGTTGCCACCACTAGGCACGTGTTTAGAAGGACCTTTACTTCCTCCTGTTCCATTGTGCCAGAGATTGGTCACTCCGGGACTGTAATTCAGCCGGAGGATGCATATGTCGCCGCCCATGGGCGATGTCGTGCAAAGTGCAAACTAAAATTACCACGGTCAACCAGTGGGGTGCAGAAGCAAAAAGGACGCTCGGAGCTAACTTGAGAAAGAATGGCACTCCTAATGCAGTAGGAAACAAGAATATTTTATTGATGTACTGACAACATCATTGAATAGAGTGAACCCAATTAAGAAATAATACATTAAAAAGTGTGTGATCGAGCATCAAGCTTGGAGACAATTAGAATAAACAAAGGAAATATTAGACAATTAGCAAATGCAAAAGGAAAAGAAATATTAATCATTTTGAAAAAGACATACCTTCCAAAATTAAAATGTCCTCCAAAGATCTAGAGGCGTTATCGAAAGCAGTCAACTCGTTCATCGCACGAATGATGAACCAAAGCGTCCATTTTATATTACTTTAAAATTCTAAACTTGCTGTTTAATAAAACCTCGTACATAATTCCTTTCTTGCTTTGAGTCCCTTTAGCTGATCCTATTATTTGCTTTAACCTGTCCCCAAAGGATCATGGTTGCCTACCATACAGGCAAAGAGGCTTAGAGATTCAATTAGTCCTTTTGGAGCAAGCTTTGGTAAATATGAAGCTACGAATGTGGTAACTTTTTGGTTGCTCCACCGCCATCATACCGTTCAACTTTGATTGCCACCGATTCACTTTGGTATAACACAACTCAGGTGTAACTTAAAACCAGCTATTTACATAATCCACTGGTTTTCAATAGTTACTAGGATCATCCTTCGTACTGATTATTATCACGTATCAAAGTTCAGTAATTATTGACAAGTCGGTTTGTGATTTAATTTACGTATCACTAGAACGCTACTTCGCAACCTCAAAAGCATGATACCGTGTATCGAAAGACCAATTTTTGTAGGTCTGTGAGCCCCAATTAGAGAAAATATGATATGTGTCAATGTCGCGACCTCCCCGCAAGCGGCCCTGATGGGGGCCACAGGGTGGTGTAAGAGGTTGATGGATTGCTAAGTCTAAACCTAGTATTTAACTCGGGCTCTCTCAAGCCCATATCAACTCATGACTTTAAATTTCAAGTTATGAACATGCAAATCAATTTTATCTTAGAGTCGCCACTAATCAATTTATAATGAGTAGATTAGAAATCCAAGTAAGGCAACGGGAGAATCGCCTTACTCCTATGAACTAGAGATTTAAATGAGTTTGGAGATTTGATTACACTAGTTATGTAACTAATGCTCTTTCAGTACTTAACCTTGTTCAATTCAAGATAATATTCGGAAGGATTATATTGGCAAATTGTCAAAAGGTTTAAGATTGAATTAACCAATTTGAAAAGTTTATAATTGAATTGACATCCATGCAACATGTTTATGATATTTTTTTTGTAATTATTTACGTTTATTGTCAAATAAATTGGTCTAGAATCACTTTAGAGTTCTATTTCTACATGTCAATACCAAAGAGCATTGAAATAAAAGCAGAGATCAGAGGAGGAAAATCACCTATCTAGTTACTTTTCCACAATTCTCCTTGAGTTAGGTTTTGCAATTCCTTTTCATCTCGTCTCTTGACTAGATTTCTGCGTCCGCTGCTGACTAGATTACACTTCAACACGAATCAAACACCCAACTCATTTGCATGCATAGAAATTGGCCGCCTAGGAGAGAAGTGGGGAAATGAAACGGGTGTAAAGAGTTAGGGTGAAATTTGAGATTTTTGTGAGGAGTGAAGGGAATGTTTTTTTTCCTGGTTTTCTTCACCCAACACTCGACTCCGAGAGTAGGTGATAAGAATTAATTTATTTACGCACAAGACATGTAGGTGAGTGCCTAGGATGTTGTGAGTCGAAAGTGCCGTAAATTGGACTGGTGTAGGGTAAATAGTCCATGGCCACTCTAGACGAGCAATGTCATAAACCCAGGAGTAACAACATGTTCAAAGCTAACAATTTGATTTAAGCATGATGAAACGGATGAAATGAGCCATTCATTCATTTAAATGACAGAACATGTGTGTCACTATGAATTTTCAGGGAGTTATAATTAATTGTTCTCAAAACTTAAACTACTAGACGAATGCGAAAATTTAATTCAAATACTTTAATACTCATCTTCACTCGTAGACTCGACTTTGCTCTAAGAATAAAACATGAGAACATATAATAGATGAGGCGAATAGGACCTGGAAAAGGTTTGAACGCAAAACTTCCACTCTAATAACATGTGAAATTAGGTGGAATTATATTTGTTTAGTTTAAATACTTAACAATCACCATAGATCTGACATAATGGGAAAGCGTCCGTCCAATGAGCCGCATACACCAAGGAAAATTTATATTATTTCTGCATATCATAAATAATATGGAATGATCAATTGAAATCAGTGACTTGGAGGATGTGGCGCATCCCCACATTGCGCTGTCGCCTGTTCATCGGTCTTCAATGTTTTTTTATTTTTTTTGGTCCGTCATCGGTCTTCAATTCACCAGCACCATGCGCAGGCCGACTAGCGGAGGGCTCGCTCGCCGTTCCTTCATCTTCCGTGTCATCATAAATGTACGTCCCAGCTCTCCACAAATAAATGTAAGCGAGAATAAGCCAGAATGTCAGAAGACGGATAGGATGACCGCGGATTATAAAGACGCGAGGGTAATCTAACAATCTACCCCCGGAGTTAATGAGGACGAATATGAGTCCCAAATAAAATATGGTGTTAGCAAGCCAAGGGGAGTTTGCCAACGGTCAAGGTGACACCAGTTAAGAATGCGACAGACATCGCCGGGAGTGCAATTTTTAGCGGTAGCGTTGTGCTCTCATATGCAGTTATCGCAATGTGGACATCGCTTGACCGCCTCCAGATGAGGTTGACGACAGCGGTCATTGAGCAAAACATCGCGATGGTGTTGCAAATTGCGAAAGCCTGGAACATTTTATTGTCCAGCATCGTAGCCATGCCCCGGTCATCTTTGGAGGCCGTGTCTGAGCCGTTAAATCCTCCAGGAACTGCGAAACCAGCTGCGAAAGTCACAGTAGCCACCAGCGTAGCCACCACCATACGGGAGTCGATGTAATCGTTGACGATTTTCCTTTTTGGCATCTTATTTCGTGAGCGGACTAATCGTCCAGACTCTTTCTCTCGAGCTTCCGGCCTGAATATGATTAAGTCTTTGCTTGGTGAAACTTTCCCAATGCATGAGCAAGCCAACGCCAGCCATGCCGATTGCTGAGATCGGAAGCATATAAAAAGGAAAAAAAGAACAAACTTTTAGCATATTGATAAACGGGAATGACCTCTGAAAATTTTTACTTCTAAAGATGCAGTGTCTGCTCTTTTAGAAGAATTAACTATCTCTTATCAAGACTAAATTAGAGACTTGTAGAGCATTAATCCGAGAGGAGTCTCGGCTATCCTAGAAAATCGATCAATACTTCAACTGTTCCGTTGACTGGGAGACATAATGATTTGAATACAAGATCTGCGTTAATTAATGTATTAGTCTACGAAATCTCTAGTACGTTAATAAATAAAATAGTGACTGTTCGTGTTACCTACGTTCCGAATCGTATACTCCTCTGCCTTGCATTCTCGAGCAATGTCAAAAGCAGTCAGGCACTTGTTGTTGGAAACAGCGAGTTGAATTCTTTCATCCAGCAAAAGAGCAATCAAAGCAGCGGGTTGTGAATACATTGCAGCCAAATGCAAAGGCGTATTTCCATCGTGATCTATTGCATTTATCTGCTCCCCCAATTCTGGATGTCTGAGTATATATCTCACTGTTGAAGCTCTCCCATATTTTGCTGCGACATGAAGAACAGTTCGCCCTTGCCCATTTAGGAATCGTGATACCGGATGTAGCTTCTTGATTTGGTCAACATTACCCATTTTGCTTGCAATATGAATGGGAAGATCCCCATTCATATCCCATTGTCGGGCCAAATGTTCAGTTTTCGGTCCTAAGTGGTTGAATACTTGGGAATTCCCTTTGTAAGCTGCTAAATGGAATACATTACTGCCTCTGGAGTCGGTCATTGCAAATAGCTTCACATTCTGCTCGAGTATCTTATCGGCGACTAAATCTGAGATCAGGAGCTCCAAATTAGGGACCACATCCGCATTAACATTCTAGGTGGTTGGGGCTTAAATGGTTTTGATGCTTTGTTTTTACTCATTTTAGGATAAGGACATCTTCGACGGAACCTTAATCACTAGCGAGATTGATAGTCGCCTATGTCAGATCAGATTGCAATGCTGAAACTAGTTAATGACATCCACATGCACTAAGATTTTACTATAAAAATCTTACTAAATGACATAGCAATTTAAATGGCATTTCCACACCAGGAAGCATATATAGAGTCGGCAAATATAATGTAAGCTAGAGCAAGATCAAGAAAAGGAAAATGATCTTTTCATATTATGCTCGTCAAATTCTAGCAAGTATCAAGCAAACTTATTCTATTGTCAAGGACATCGCAATAGCCTCCGCGGCACCGTACCGATATCCCCATTAAAATTCTTCCACCCTCATTAGACTGAACGTCATCTTCTTCGTAAAGGTCTACGACACTTGTTCAGCTCAATTAAGAAATTATGTATTTACCAAAACTTTTGAGTAAAACAAAGTAAATTTTGTGACCAGAATCTCGTTCTAAGTTTGAAAAACGTAGAGTTTATAAGTCACAAATTAAGAGTACTTTGGTACTTGGTCGAGCCATTTTGTCAAGAGTACTGCTAGAATTACTAAAAGTGTTACTAAAGAATTCTCGCTAAATGGTGTTCACAATTTCCACGACCTTAGACAAAGACGATGGTGAAGGACTCAATGAAGAGGAAGATGATCCAGAGTTCTCGCTAAATTTAACGGTAAAATTTGACGGAAGTTAATGAAGGGTAAATGTGTCACGCGTGTTTCAATTTGGGGTTTTCGGTTATACAAAAATTAATTTTAAGTACTTTTATCATAAGTGTAATAATTTTGGTTAAATTTATCACAGATGTACGTTTTTCGTGGTATTAACCCATACATTTCCACGTGGACTTGCCATGTCAACTACTACATGTCGTCCAACTCAGCAATTTAACGACAAATTTGACGGAAGCTAATGGAGGATAAATTTTTCACGTGTGTGCCGGTTTAGGATTTTTAGTGATCCAAAAATTAGTTTATGGTAAATTTGTCACAGGTATATCAGTTTAGAGTTTGTCGTGGTATTAACCCTAAAAGAAATTATATTTAAAGTACATTGATGTGGACAAATGCGTAGATCCTTGAATTTTGTTAAACAAGAATAACTTTATGTTAAAATTCAACAAGTTAATTTATAAATCCCATACCTTGCAATTCCCTTAGTACTTTCTCACTCCCGATCATTTAAGTTTTGTATGATATGTGATAACTTCATTCTCAAAATCAAATACACATATTTATGTCTGATTTTGCATATTGATACTCAACAATACGCACAATTTCTATAGAAATAGTCTACACCTAATGATTCACTAGTAACATTTAAGTTATATGTACTTTGAAGTCATGACATCTTATGTGGGGATATACTATGCAGGAGGACCCTCTATATATACATATTTGAATTTCTAATGCATGTCCAAAATGAAAATGCGAGTCGATAGCGTAAATACATAATTACATGCTTAGAACAAAAGAGACTATAAGGTTAGTATCAACATGCATTACTTGGTGAATGTTATCAATATAGCCAAAGAAACACTACATACTATGCGAATTCCAATAATCTAAAAATGCATAATTATTTTTTGTGGTGAAGTCATGTTTGTGTGCATATGTTCACCTATGGGTTAACTGATCACTCAAAAAATATATATGGCCCTACAAAAATTTGATTGACTCTTATCCAATAATCAAACGGAAATGACATTAGTGGTAATTGAACTTTTCTTCAATGTTGAATATAGTCCCTGAATTTTTTTTGGGTCAATCTAATTTCTGAACTTTCAAAAATTCACTTAATGTTGCCCTTCGATTAAGTGTATGACCATGTTAGAGAGACAGACGACGTAAAAGCCACACGTAAACCACATGGATGCCCCATATCTATCAAAGTCAAGTAAATGGAAATTATGGTCACATTATGTAATGGTGTCAGAACTTTTTAATGAAAGCATTATATTGAGTGGAACTTTGAAAATTTAAGGACTTAATTGCAAAAAAAAAATTTCATGGACCATATTGAAAATTGAAGAAAAGTTTAGGAACCATTCATGTTGTTATCTCAATAACGGCATGTTAGTTCATTATCCCAACAATTGATAGAAACATGTCAGTCTATTACAAAAAAATGATAAATCATTTATCGAACTAGATTACTCAGTGAGAAAGCCAAGTATATTATTTTGTGAACCGTTAAACAAAATTAATTGTAATCTAACAGTATCTATCCTCATTTCAAACCTATAACTCTCCTTTGTCATTGTTAGATTCCAGATTTTTTATGGTCGTCGATCTTAAATATTTGCAATTCATAGTTTTTCTAATCAAAGATCAACAACACACGAGTTTCTATTGAAATGGTTATATTTGTATTACTTAAGCTGATCTATTACGTTCTAATGTGAATAATTTGTTTATTATGTGGCTAACCGATGGGTATCCTACTACTTTAATAAGTGGGGTAGGGAATTTTAAGTAAAAACCGGTAACGGGTTCGGGTAAGCGCAAAAAGTTATTGCACAGGTTTAGGACAGGTCAGTCTACACATAGATAAATATTTTTCCCATAAGCAGATTTAGGTACGTACCGTCGGAATGCGTAATGGCACCATGAATGGGCGGCAAGCCTTCTATCTTTGATGGTTCCAACGAGAGCGAAAATAAAATGTCATGTATTGCGGGGTTGTTGGTCTCGATGGCCAGGTATAGGGGAGATTTCTGACCCGCGTTCTGCCAGTACACGGGCTCCAAATCTTCGTTCAACAGAAAGCGCACCATTTCGACATCACAAGTAAGCACGGCCTCGTGCAAAGCCGTGTTTCCATTTTTGTTCTTTATCCTCAGTATGGTCTCGACGTTGGGGAGATCTCTTGCCCGGTGAATCAACATACCGGCGACTCCTAATGCCTTGGCCTTAGTGGCGCAGTGGAGAGGGGTATTTCCCCAATCATCTTCGGCGGCTATGAGGTGGGCATCGACATGATCAAGCAGGAGCCTCAGGATGTTGCTCTTGCCGGTGGCTGCTGCAATGTGGAGCAGCGAACCCCTCGGTAGCCCCCGGAAATTGAAAATGGCGGACGAATGAGTTTGATGGGCAAGCGTTTCGATTGTGGAAACGATACCTTCGACATTGGCGCCTTTGATGACATCGGCCAGTTTTCTAGCGGCTGCATACACTTCTGCTGGATCTTGTTGCTCCGCGGTTCGTGCAGTTTTTTCTTCCTTCATAGAATCCATCCCATCGTCTAACATATTCAGGGAAGCTCCTCCTTCATCCTTCTGGACCAACTCCTGGATCGAGGCGTCCATGCCAACCTCCTCCTCTCCTATAGATAGCTTTACGTCCATCGAGCCCAAGCTATGCAAGTAACGTAGTTATTGCAAAGGAACAAAGGTTGTGTAAGAAGACCGAAATATAAAACTAAATACGAAGCAACGCATTTAAGCTTTTATAATAGTTATTATGGTCCTACAAAATTTTATATGGATCCGAACATGAAGTTTTCTAATTTTAAAATTGTTGCACAAAATCACGGAAGCGTGAACAAATACAAAAGATTTGTTATGAGCATTTAAGTGCAAGAAATTAATAAGACACCACAGGTTTGCGTGGTGGTTCGGCCGGAGGTACCTACTCTACAAAAAGAGATCGATAAGGTGTTCCACTTTAAACGTGCAAAAATAATGAGTGCTTGCATAGAAAAAATCCTCAAAAAAATGAATCAAAGCGTAAATTATAGGTTCGCCCTAAAAAAAAAGTCTCTTTGTGAAAGAGAGGAGCTGCCCGGCCATGGTGGTCACTGGTGTTGCCACCACCACTAGGCGCGTGTTTAGCAGGTCCTTTGTTTTGTCCTGTTTCGTTGGGCCGGAGATTGGTTGCTCCGGGAATCGACTTTTTCAGCCGGAGAATGCATATATAGCCGATCATGGGCGATGTCGTGCGAAGTGCAAACTAAAATTACCACGGTCAACCAGTGGTGTGCGGAGGCAAAAAAGAGTGACAAGAAAGGACACTTTGAGCTAACTTGAGAAAGAATGGTAGTCCAAATGCAGTAGGAAACAAGAATATACTATTAATATACTAATGACATCGTTGAATAAAGTGAACCAATTAAGAAATAATACATTAAAAAGTGTGTGATCGAGCATCAAGATTGAAGACAATTAGAATTAGCAAAGGAAATATTAGACAATTAGCAAAAAGAAAAAGGAAAGGAAATATCAATCATTTTGAAAAAGACATACCTTCCAATGTTAAAACGTCCTTCTCCAAGATCTAGAGGCGATACCGAAGGCAGACAAACTCGTTTGGCCCACGGAAGACGAAACAAAGCAGCCATTTTATATTGCATTAAAGGGCTAAACTTGTTGCTCAATAAATCCTCGTACTTGATTTCTTTTTTGCTTTGAGTCCCTTTAACTGATCCTATTATCTGCTTTAACCTGTCTCCAAAGGATCCAGGTTGCCTACCATACAAGCAAAGAGGCTTAGAGATTCAATTAGTCCTTTTGGAGCTAGCTTTGGTAATTATGAAGCTACGAATGTGGTTTAACTCTTTGGTTGCTCCACCGCCATCATACCGTTCAACTTTGATCGCCACTGGTGAGAATTTACTTTGGTACGACACAACTCGAGTGCAACTTTAAAACCAGCTATTCACATATTCCACTAGCTTTTCAATAGTTACTAGAATCATCCTTCCTGCCAATTATTATCACATATCAAAGTTTAGTAATTATTGACAAATCTGTCTGTAATTTAATTTATGTTTTGCTAGAACGCTACTTGGCAACCTCAAAAGCTCAATATCGTGTATCGAACGACCAGTTTTTGCGGGTTTGTGGGCCCCAATTATGAGAAAGTATGTTATGTGTCAATCACACAATCAATGTGATTACCCAACTAATCACATTGCTTGCATAATATGAATTTCATAGCTGATGACTCACATACACGAAGACGAGAGGCACCATCGGGTACCAACTTTTTCAATACGCTCGTACTTTTGGAGTCATTGAGATAGAAATTTTCAATACTTCAATAACAGAGGCATTTTTGTCCAAATTCATTTTTTCATTCTTTATTCTTTTCCTTATTCTTTTCTCTCCTTTTCTTTTCATTTTCTTTTCCTTCATCTTCCTTTTCGTCCTTCGCCCTCACTCCTCCATCTTCTTCGCTCTGCATCACCTCTGTCGCCGTCTTCACTCCTTCATCAGCCTCCCCACCAGCCAGCTCGGGAGCTTCGCATCCTCGTGAAGGGAAGGGGAGACTGCGGTGGTGATGGCAGCGCCACGCAGCCACTGGCAAGGCTCCAACGTCCCTAGTCTGGCTTAGGCGGAGCCGCCCCTGCCAATCCTTGGCTGAGACAAACACACTCACACGAAGAACCAACGCAGCTTGAGTAAGTGTTGGTGTTTGTTTGTAAAACAAACAAAAAAAGCTATTTCCTCATCCCACGTAAGAAAGAAAGGAAAGTTTTGGTCTATTTATAAATTAAAGTATTATCCTTTATTATAAATGGAGAAATTGGATGAATGTGCTAGACCCCACAATACCCGCATGCGGGTTCGTGATTTTAACACGCACTTAGCACGCATGCGCACCACAGACCAAAATAAGTCTTAATCAATAATCTATTTTTATTTTATTTTTTTTATTAAATTTCGAATTTATTATTATAAAATAACCGTTTTGTTCGATTGAAGCTGTGTGACTGTTTGCAATAGAGTGGCGGTTATTTTTTAATAATTTAATTTTGAATTTTTATTTTTTATTTTTTGCCTAACGGTAATTAGGCTCTCTTACAACCTTTGGAAGGTTGTGTCTGTTCGGACAAAACTATTCATTTTGGGACACGAAAAAGTATGTCCAAAATTGACAGTTTTCATGCTTGAAAAGTTGTGTCCGAATTGCAACTCTTTGGATATGAACGGTTATGTTCGAATGGCCGTTTTCACACACGAATGGTCATGTCCAAATTGCAACTTTTTGGACATGAATAGGTGGATCCGCATTGGTAGTTAGACATTAAGATGTGTGTTCTATTTGCTTATATATATATATTGGATAATTATGCTCAATTGAAAGAAGAACATAACTCCCTTAATTATGATAAATTAGGGTAAACAAAAGGAATCGCCCAAATCAAGAATTACCTGAACCGGATTGAATCAAGGCTAGTTCGGTTCCCCGATTCCATAAAATTGAGTCGATGAATATTGGTTCGGTTCCCGATTCCAAGTGTGGACCGATCCACCCAGACCAAACCGATTTTTTCATTCTTACAAACCTCTAAAGTGAGATATAATGAAAAAAAAAACCATAATTAGTGTGCCGTTGCCCATTCTTCTCAAACCCTAATCACTCAGTCACAACTCACGCTCGCTCAGGCCTCTCGTTCACAAACCCTAAACGATAGAGTGACCGTCGCACATCCCTCAGTCAAAACCTGAACTTACTGACCTCCAGTCTCCGTGACATAGGCAAACTACAGCCACAGAGACACAACGCAAAATGGAGAGCAAATCTTCGTATGTATACAAGTGAGCACCAAAAACATCAGCTCGCACGTCACTTTCTCGTCCACGGACCCAGAAGCACATGCAGATCATGCATAGAGAGAGAGAGAGAGAAATTATCCCGAGGAAAGGATCTTCGGGAGCGCGAACAATGTGATTAAAGATGGAATCGGCCATGGGAGGAAGATGGGCCTACCAAAGAAAATGAAAGAATCGGTCAAAGTTTCTTAAGCTCGAAGCTTGGAAGCAGAGAAGCAATCATAGCGAGAATGTAGTCCGGTTTCAAGACTAGGTGGGTCGTTTCCCGATTCACCAAACTGATAACCGGCCCGTTTGGTCCAGTTCCTAGTTTCAAAATGAAAATCGACCTACTCTGGAACTAATCACCCCTAAAACAAATACCATTCTCGATCCTTTTTGAGAAAAACGATCCCACTTCGGATTATTATTTGAAATTTTCGATTTGATTAACTAATCGCCAGAATGCCACTTGACTTACTCGAAAGCTCAATATTGTGCATCGAAAGACTGGTTCTTGCAAGTTGGTGGGCCTCAACCACGAAAAAGTATGCTATATATCGATTATACAATCAACTGGCTAGCTAACCAATCAAATTGCTCGGATGATATGCATATTCTATACAATTTTCGCATGTATATTGCTAAGTTCTCCCTCTTTATTCATTGGCTACACGTATTATTGCCGCGTGGCCTGAACTCCCCCCCCCCCACCGGTTCACGTCAAGAACGAGAATGAGGAAACGTCTCCTTTACATGTGGTCGGCGTGCGGCTAGCCACGTGGCATCATCCAATCGGCGAGCAGTCAAACTCCTGTGGGGCCTTGCATGAATATGGTGGGTGGCTGGTGGGCCATTCCCACCGCCCAACCTAATTGCCTAACCCCAAATTAAAATAAGCATGAATTTCACAGCTGAAAAGAAGCTTGTAACCCGTTTAGAGTAATCTGGGAAGCGGGGATGAAGATCAAGAAGTTATTGACATTTTCCATTTGAGATTTTGTTTGATTCAGAGAACAAATTTAGTTTTCTTCATCATGCGATTTGATTAAATATTTTGAGTTTATGTTCAAATAAGTGAATAATATCATTCAAATGAATTTCGTTAAAAGAGAGTAGAGTTTTTTTTTTTTCTTTTTGCATAAGATCTCGATTGTTTATATAAGAGAATCGAGGCGAAGAGGGCCTACTTTTCCTGATGCTGAGTCATCCTAGTCGAATTAAGGTATGCTGAGGGAACACGAAAAGTTGTCGGATGATAATTAAACCCTAAAAAAGGCTATCATGAGAATGATTGAAATGAGATAAGAGTAATTTACCCTTACTTCTATGACTATCTTCTCCATTGCATGATTGGTAGGGATGTGCAACTAGATCGAATTTACTCGAAAATCGGATCGATTCATCCGAAAAATATGTCCGAGAACCAATTCCCATTTGAATTGATCCGAGAACCGGTTCCATTTTTTGGGAATCGGTTAGAACCCGTCCGATTTTCAGTTTCAAGTGAAAATCCACCTGGACCGATTTTAGAACCGGTTTTATATGAAGGTCTACTTGTAATTTTATATGGCCAGAATTTAAAGCATTCTATCATAAAGAATGAGAGAGGTGATCATTATTTATAAATAGTCTAACTCAATGGCTTGTAAGTATTATATGGAGCAATTCCCTTTTTCTTAAAATTTTTGTTCTATAACAAAAAAAACTACGTATCTAACTAGAACCTATGCTATTTTATCATATCCATTAAATTATTGAGACTAAGATAATATGCTTTTGTATGAATATTTTAAGATTGTTTGCATAGTCAAATTTATAACCTTTGATTTGAGTTATAAGTTTTCTTATTTGCTACTTGGAAAAAATGAAACCAAAAAAAGGATTAAAAAAAAAAGGAGTTCTCAGGTAGACCCTGTAACCAAATTGAAAAAACAGGGTAGGTTCCAAAATATGATCCAGGGCAAATAGGGTAGATTTCAGGTTCCAAAAACTAGAAACTGGTTATAACAGGATCGGTTTCAAGTTCCAGATCTTGAACCGACCCACCTTCAAACCGATCACTCCCAATGATTCGGTACATCCATCTGCTCTAACATTAATTAACTCAAACGGTGTTAGTTGATTAGTTGTCAGATACTAAGTTGAGGACACAAATTTCGTGTTTAAATAACATCAGTCTCATTGAAAGTAACTCTGGCCCCGGCTGCTACTCTCGTGCACGTGGACGAAATGATTTGGATGAGCTAGTGAAAGTTAATGGGGTAAAGTATCGGAACACTGCATAGTATGACATAAGAATTCCTGATATACTTCTACTTAGAATAATCAGTATTTTATCCTAATGCTTAGTCGATTGTCTACGATCTTAAGGTCTTTTCAATCTGCCAAACTTTACACATTTTGGAAATTTGAAAACACATAAGCATGGGCTGCTTTCACAACTTTTGGATCGTTCATAAGACTATTGTAATCATCGCCGAGGGTGGAATCGAATAATGTAAAAACGTGACGTACGTGGGGATGCAAGTGGAACGATAATGAAAGAAGATGATGTAACTAAAGAATAATTGTGACTAATGACTCACCATAGTCAATATCTGTCGCTCTAGGACAACAATAATGCCAGAGTTTTAGCCTATAGCCTTTGATAAGATTTTTGAGTCAGTGGGGATGATGAATTTCTTGCGTTTGTGACAAGTAATTTGTGCAGGATTCCCAATTTCCTATGCCGATGCACCTTGGACAACTCCTAGGAATGGACCGTCTGTTACCCAAAATGCCAACAATTTAATTTTTTTCTGTACCGACTCGAATCTCAAACTACATAGGAATGCTTTCACCCTAAACAAATGCTGTTACCTGATTAAATTTGATTTAACCATTGTCTTCATTTTGCTAACTGGCCAAAAAAAAAAAACAATTGCTGTTCGATTTGCAACACTAGGAACATAGGGACTGCGAAAACCGGGAAATGATAAAGAGAATACATTTTTTTTTCGGAAAGGGATATGCATCTCGCTAAAAGCTGGATTCTTGTATGCTACATCACTATTAATCAAAATAAAAAAAGAATCATCATTGTGATTCGGATCCATGATCCTCAAACAGAACGATATGTGATCTTTAGATCAAAGTGACTCTGAGACGTGATCCACCCCGAATCATTAATTTTACATGCACTTAATAAGTGGAAAGTATCAGTAACTCCTAAGTAGACATATATAGTAGGTCCATCTAATTTGTCAAAACCAATTCAATTACAACTCTTCAGGGTCTAGACCTTCTTTCATCAAACTCAGAAAAATTTCAAAGCCTAAGCAAGAACTGTCAGGGATTGAAGAGGGCACTTCTAGATCAATCTGGTTGAACAGTTTGGTGGAATTGATGGTGTCACAGTAATATTTCTTGACAGATCAGTAGAAAGAAATTAATGATGGATTTCACAGAAGGAAGAAAATCAAACCTAACAAAGAAAAAGGGCAAGAAAGAAAGGAAAAAAAGGGGGAAATGAGAGAGCATGAACGTGAGTGTATGATGGTTTTGGTCGCCTTCAGTGGGGGCTGCACAAGACACGGTGACTCGAAGGCCGAAAGGGAGATGATGTTGATGATGATGGCCGGGCTGATATGACCTCCATTATTCTTTGGCTTTTCCAATGAAGATTAGATCACAGAGGAAGAATACCAAAAGAGAAATTATATCATTTAAGACTTTTGGAGAAAAATGCCAAAAACAGAATTCAATTTCTATTTAGATATCGGCCACATGTCTCCTTACTTTTCAAATTATATGTTTTGAACGTCACCCGCCATCCCTCCTGCTGCCGGTCACCGTCTCTGTCATCTCTAAGTGCCCTTCTCTATCGATGCCTTCAACGCCAACCCCCTTTGCATTGGCTCCCCTCCCTCTCTCTTTCGCTTAGTATAACTTTCTCTCTTTTGACTCTTCAGCCTTGCGCTCGTGACTCTATAATTGATATTTAGGTAAAAAGTACAAACATGCATTTTGAAAAGCACAAATATGTAATTAGTATTTAGATGAAAGGTGAAAAATATTTTGGCATTTTTCCAAAACTTTTTTCTAAGTGTTAATTATGACACCAACATGCTTAATTTTCTTGGAGCCAGTGAATGAGGAGTGTCAAATCCCAAGATTCTTCCAATCTTTCTCTTCTCTTTTTTCTACTGTTTTTACCACCTTATTCACCGATTCACTCTGCTATAAATAGCTTGTTCCACTAGGCCATCTTCATCTCGCTCTCGTACTTCAACACTCCACTCTCTCATTTCTCCTTCCTCTCTCGACCTTCAATTTTGACCCACGTAGCTTGAGCTTCTGTTTATTTTCTAAGCAGCTTTTGAAAAAAGTAATTCCTTCGGATCTCCAATGGCCACCGTCGAGGTAACTCTAATAACTACTCATTAAAGTTCTTGGAGTAGAAACCTTGGTTCAACATGTTTAGCTCTGGTCGAAGAGATGATTTCCGAAAACTGTTTTGCCAAGTAGGACAGTTACAATCAATCCGTGATCGTCATTCTTCGCCAAAAGACACCCGAAAATGAAGAAACGTGTTATTATTAGATTATGTTTTCGAATGAAAGGATCGACCTACGATATTATTTCTTACGGTTTTGTTTATTTTGCTGATCCGTATACATGAAATGATTTTTGTGGATGAAACAGGTTGTATCGGCACAAGCTGCGCTCGTGGAGGACAAGTCTGAAGAGCCAATCGAAACTCCTGTCCATCAAGAGGAAGTTGTGGTGGTCGCACCAAAAGAAGACCCCAAGAAAGAAGAAGATCAAGAAGAGCCAGCCGAGACCGAGACCGAGACCGAGACCAAGACCGTAACCGAGAGTCCCGAGACCAAACAAGAAGACGGCGTCCCCGAAACAACTGAAGGAGAACAGACTGAATCGAAAGAAGAAAAAGAAGTCGAGGCACCAAAGGAGACTTCCAAGGTGGCACCGGAGCCGGCCGAGAGCAAGGAGGAAGCAGAAGAAGCTGACACAAAATCGGCAGAACCCGAGGCAGTCGTGGCCAAGGAGACAGAGACCAAAGTGACAGCGGTGGCTGAACCAGACCCAGACTCCGCCATGGAGGCTCCGAAAGAGGAGGATGTCAAAGGAGGAGGAGTGGAGGAGGGAGAGAAGGAAGAGAAGGGAGCTGCTGCTGCTGCTGCAGAAGCTGATGAGAAGAAGACTACTGATGAGTGATGTGTCTGTGGAAGAGTGAGTGAGGCAGTGAGAGCAAGTCTTGTCTGTGCATGAGTGTTTGGTGTGCTAGGGGGGTTTGTTTCAGTGACCTTGGTCTAGGATCTAATAAAGCAGTCTACTGGTTTTCTGATGTTCTGGTATTGTAAAAATTTCTATGTAGTATCTGTCTTTGTGGATTGGCCCTGTCACTTGGCAGATCCCAAGAGGATGAGTTCCATGATTCCTTGGTCTTTGGGATTTTGCTTCTTGGCCTCCATAAAAATAAATACTACTTCTATGGGGTCTACTTGCTCTTCCTTTTGTTCATGGTTATGTATGTTGCAGCATGCTTATTTGCTTATTGCTTGGTTAACCTTATTGAATTCGCTTCTGATCGCTTTCCCGGACTAAAGTTCAATGTAGGTCGCCATTTCCTTTTACCGAAACTTTTCGAAAACCCATTTCAGAATGCACTAGTACTACATAACTCCCGGTGCATATACATTATTTTGAAACTACTAGCTCGTTCCAATGACTATGAATATTTGTAAAATTAATAAAGATGGTATTTGAGAGTTGTTGACAAATTTGTCTTGAGTAAAAAAAAAATCATCTATTTATAAGATGATTTTTCGGTTAAAATTTTATTTTTGTGTTTTTTTTATTTTTCACATTGGGCCTGTCCTTTGCGAATGGAGAGCCCATTTGTGCAGATAAATCGCAGCCGTCGGATTATTCCACAATCAAGATCGACGGACGAGGATTCATGAGCAGATTATCCGAACTGTCGGCCCCCTTCTCTTTAACTACCACCAACCGTCCGGTCAGTCGGCCAGAAATGGCGACGGCGCCGCTGAAGTCGCCGGCGAGAGTCGCCGGAAGGGACGGAGTGTACGTGGCGGCGGTGCCGCTCAGAGGAACGAAAGGACCAGCTCAGCTGCTGGCTTCGGCCGCCTATTCGCTCAAGCTCTGGGAGTTCCAGCATTTCATGGTCATCGTCAGAACCTCCTCGCCACCATCCGATTCTCAGGTTCTTGATTGATTGTGTTTGTGTGGATTCTGCGTTATGGGTCCCATTTCGAATTGTTGATGAAGGGGCAAGTTTGTTGATGGGTGTAAGTTCTGGAAGTTAATTGTATTGTTGGGTCTTCTTTTGTTGATGTAGTGCCTCTGAATTCTTTTGTTTGAATTCGATTCAAGTGTTGCCCACATTCTGTTAGCACTAAGACCTGCTCTGATGACTTTCCTTGGTTTCTTGTTTATGTTTTAGGCATGTGTGTTTGATTTTCAACCTGAAGACCCTGAAAATGTGTACGTGGCACTTGCAGCCTTGTCAGGTAGATCAATTCCAGGTTGGTTTATGAATTGTCCAACTACTACAGTCCTCCTCATGCAATCATTTGGAAATATTTGGCTTGATTCTAAGTTAGAGTCAGTTTGGTCCGAACAGAGGGAGTTGCTGATGATGCAAAATCCTGGGGATAAAAGTTCGGTCAGACTTGGAGATTGAAATTCATATTCATGTCGACTGTGTCCAGTCTGTGTTTGCGTATTGATTGAACATTCTTCTTCTAGGAACTGTTCTCAAAAGAAAGTTGACAAAGCTACCGAAAGAAAGGTGCTGGTTTGTGGGATCATGTGGAGAGCATGCTCTGGATGTTGCATGTAAATTCAGCAACCTCTGGGAGACTGACTTGAAAATTGGGCATCACGATTGCCGCGATTATGCCAATGGTAATCAATCTGATAGGACAAAATTCAGCTACTTCATATGTTTGTGCTTGTATGTACCTGCAGATGATGCTTGGGTCTATTTGATCGGATGAGGAACTCTCACTTAACTTTTGGATGCTATCATGATCCTTTTCTGATCTTATAAAACTTTTGTGCACAGGGCTGGTTGAGCACCTTACTGGCGAAAAGGATGTGCTAAAGCGCTTGAGAAGAAGCTTTGTTGATCTGGACTAGGGCATCAAGTTACTGGTTACATTGTTTTAGCTCTGTAAGTTCATCTATGTGCTTGGTACCAAGGAGAACAAAGTTGAACGAAAACTACCATTGAAAGTGGTAGGCTTATTAGTATAGTAGATTTGAAAGTTCAATTTTATTTCTTATTCCTAAATTTAATCAATTACTTCCCCGCTGTATTTATCAATATGAAAATTAATCTTTCAGATTGCTGTTATGTTGATATCTTGGAAGATAAGGCAATACACTTTAGGCTGTCATTATCGCTAGTTTCTGCTTCACATTATTTGACAGATTGAGTTCACAACCAGGGGTGGATGCCATGGTGGAAATTAATTACCAGATAAGCATCTAATTTTTGGAGTGTAAAATATACTAAAAGAAGTAGTTTGGACAATGGACATCAATAGGAATAAAAGGAATCCATTGGATACAGCTACTTTCTATTCCAATTAGTGAGCCCATTGTCAACCGTTGGATTTCACACGACCAATGAGGATTCATCTGCAGATTATCCAAACTTGCCTCTTCTTCGCTTCTTTTTAACTTCCACCAGCTGTCTGATTAATTTGAGAAAATGGTGTTGGCGTCACTACAATTGACCATGAACATTAGTGGAAGAGACAAAGCATATGTAGCAGCGCCGCCATTTAGAGCAACGACAGAACCATTTCAGTCAGTGACATCAGCTCTTCACGCACTCCATCTCTGGGATTTGCAACATTTTGTAGTCATCATCAAAACCTCTTCACCACCATCCAATTCTAAGGCATGGTTTGTCTTTATCAATTTTCAAATTTCAGATACTTACTTGATGGATATGGGTTTGGATATTAATTTGTTGGGTCATCTTATGGCGACGTTTACCCATAATTTTTGTTGGAATTTAATGATATTTTGCCTAGAACAAGTGGATTTTTTTACAGCACGTTTGCATTGATTTTCTAGTATTATTTACAAATGTCTTAGGCATCTCTTTTTCATTTTCAACCTGAAGACCCCCAAAATTTGTTTGCTCTGGCACTTGCGGCCTTGCCAGGAGGATCGATCCCAGGTTAGTCTATGAATTCTTCAACTCTTATGATCCACAAATGCTGAATTATAGTCAGTTTAGTCTGAGATGCTGATTTTGCAAATTTTTTGGTTATGAATATCGTCAGGCTTTAAGTTCATTTTGTCTTTGTTCAGTCATGTTGCCTAATGAATCTACACCTTTTTTCTCGAGGAACTCTTCTTAGAAGAAAGTTGACAAGGCTACCCAAACGAAGATGCTGGTTTGTGGTATATAGTGAAGAGGATTCCCTGGACACTGTACTCAAATTTAACAATACATGGGAAACTGACTGGAGGATGGGTATTCATGATTGCCACAATTATGCCAACGGTAATTATTGTTCCGAGACCACCCAATTCAATTGTGGTTGATAAATAGTGTTTTTAAACCTGTGACTGACACCGATGTGTGTCTGCTTGATCAGATATACTCTATATAATAACACATATGGTCTCGACTCTAAACTGACTTTTATATATTGCTGTGATCCTTATTTGATCTCCTTGCACTGCTTAGTGCTGGTCAAGCGCCTTACTGGTGAAAAGTATGTGTTAAAGCACTCGAGAAGATGCACTGGTTGGCTGATTTAAGGCATCAAATTTCTGGCACTACTCCTGTAAGTCACCTCAATGTCGTTGATTACTCTTCTACAGTTACAGGCCGCCCCATTAAGATTCATAGCACTCAATTACTTTTGGTTTGTTTTTATATGTTTGTTTTCTGGTATGCCAACCCAGATTTCGTAATGTCATTATTGCTGGTGTGATGTTCTGCTAGTTCAAGTGCTCAAGATGTTGACATGCTCTACAATTTAGACAGTGACCATCATAGCCAAGAGTGTTGACGGAAATTGCTGATGAGACAACCCTTTATCATTGCAATGTGAACTCCAATCCAATACAATCGTAAAAAAGGACAGACTGGGCAATATGTGAAACTCGAATGTTACGGTCTCCTTAAGCTTTTATTGAAGATACCTCTGTGAACTGGTATAATATCTTTTTGGAGGAAATTGATTCATTAGGAATTACGAGCAATACTGTGAAGAAATGGCATGTTTTTGTCATTGGTCCTTACATGACAGGGCAACGGTCCACGAAGATTGAGGATTGGCTTACATTCCGATCTCTAAGCCTTCTCTCTAAACCCAAAATATGCATCCCAACCAAGCTCAAAACCTTCAACATCGCGAACCTCTCTTTTGTGATCCGTTTATCCTCTGTGCCTATGTCAAAGTCCATCGCTCCATTGTAAAACTCATTGGGGTGTGGTCAGGTGACTTGTAGGCGATTAAGCTCATTTTAGTTGCATCTTACCTTACAGCTTTCTGCATTTTCATCCCCACGAGCACTCAGAGAGAGAGAGAGAGAGAGAGAGAGAGAGAGAGATCATCCACGTCTCTTAGCACAGTATCACTGTCACATGATGGTAACACTGACTCGATCCTTACTCTCGGGTGATCAATGGTGATTTATGTGCTTCTCTTCATGGTCTTTCATCATTTCACAACAACAAAAGCAGGACCATAAGGTCCTTGAGATCTCTTTCGCACTAGGGTCAACGGAAACCCCTCTCTTTTAGTCATTTCGCTTTTGAGAAATCCATATCCCCTCTTATGTCCTTACTCTAGAGGTAACAAAAATGGAGACAAAAAGACCAGGGGGATGTCCAAGATGTGTGATCCACTGATTTATAGGAGCCAGGTTTGATTGATTCAATCTGGCCTGTCTTGCTTTCTATAAAATAGACCTCAGATGTTTCGTTTGAGAATTTTCAAACGAATCCGAACCAAACCGCGAGGATAACATTCACACCAGAACAAAGTTCAGTTTGTTTTGGTTTCAATCCACCTTTTTCAATCAATAACTTTCTTTTTTTAAACTGTGGAATCTAAAAACAGAAACAAAAGGCGATGTAATTCTGGGTTGGACCTTTCATAAATCTTGTGCGAAAGAAGCCATCGAAAGAACGATTATGTATCACAGATTCTTGTGTGAAACAAGTTTGTGGCTGCTAATGAGTTTTACTTGGTCATGCTACAATTCATCTCTTGTATTTGCCATGACTAGAAGAACAGATCCACATACTTTTTTTCATTCATGGGGCCAGCTGTTGATTTTTTGTGTCAACTTTACTTGCATAAGAAAACAAAAGCTTGGAAACATAACCCTGATCTTCCTTTCGAACGCCAAGATTTTTCTTTGCTTCTATATGAGCGGCCATGATGCAGAGTTTTGATTATCTGCACACTGAATGAATGTGGGAGATAACCCTGATAAAAAAGAAACCCTTTTCATGTTCCAATGATTCACCTTTTGACCCTTATGTTAGTCCCTTCTTTTGACATTGAAATGTTCAACTCTGCATATATGCCATTGCTATACGGCGGAAATATCCAATGGACATGCGCCCTTATCTTTCTGCAACTTGAGCCATAAGGACAAATCATGAAATATCTTTTTAATCCATGGTCATAAACATCTAGTTTATGCCTCTCTCTCTCTCTCTCTCTCTCTCTCTCTCTCTATCTTTTTATGGGGTAGGTATTCTTGCATTGAGGTGAGGAAATACTGGAATTTTTGGCATTTGCATCGAGCAACTCCACCTGGGGTAGGTTCTAAAAGAATCCCTATACTGCCAAACATTTTCAACCGCTCAACCTAACAATGTTGAAGACTATGCGGCCATGACTTAGCTCTGACTTGATATAAACAAAGATGATCATGATCATGAACATGAAAAGGGTGTATCGAGCACATAAACAATACGTGGAGCTCGCACATACGGACACGACGGCACGGCGTCGTGAATGACTTAATTATTAAGCCAAGATCAAGATGGGGAAGAACCCCCACCACGAGGGAAAGCACGATTCTGCTGAATTGCCCTTCCTCTTTATCTTTTATGTTCTGGTTGAAATGCTTGTGGAAGAAATTGTGAAGTTTAAGGGATTACTTAGATAATTCCTCCTGGTGGGGCCAAGGCCAACCCAAAAGTTTTGATTTTTGTCCAACAGGCCTATGAGTCACGCCCCATACAGATTGGAAAGAGCTCGCACCCATTTGAAAAACAAATCCAATCTGACGTGAGCACATGATCTGAATGGGCTGATGCCAATCACAAGCCTTAAACAAAAGAACTCTGGATGCACAAAAGCAGACTCACAGAGAGAAAGAGAGAACATGGACCCTAATTATATCTCAAATAATAAATATATGAACTTGAACTTACAATACAATGAAGCATCTTCTTCCTCCTTTCTTTCTTTTTCTCCTTTCTTTTTCTTTTGGGTTTTTTAAAGAAATTGTCATGTGTCTGAGTGGGAATCTATCCAGCTGAGGCTTCCCACATGAACAAATGAATGGAACCATTTGGGCATGCCCTGCAACAAAATGTCCCTAAACTTACCCTTCTTGGGGTCATAAGCCGCCAATGCCCCGCTCTTATACTCCAACAATATCTCACCATTGTCCAATCCGCACACAACCCTAGAGACCCTCGCATTCATGCTCTTCCACATCTTGAACGGCATGAAGTTCACGTTTTGCTTGAGAGCCCTCGGCATGTATGACCCGATGACGTACTCTCTCGTCCATGACTCCTTCACATTGTATGTTTTCATGACCCAAATCTCCAGCCTCCCGTAATTGCAGTAGACTATGGCTGAGAGGCAGCCCCTCAGGGCCATCAGCTGGTAATTGGACCGGCCGATGGGCCCGCCCTCTGGCCTCAGCACCTCCCGGAACTGCTCGTCCGCCAGGTCGAAGGACACGAGCTGCCGCGCCGTCCGGTACCTCCGAGGCCCCGTGACCCAGTGCAGCCTCCCGTTGACCACCGTCTCCGATGGCCTCTTGTCGATCTGGTACGGCGCCCGCCCCAGGCTCCGCCAGGCTGGGCTCCTCCCGAGGGTCAGGACCTGAACCTCCGACTGCACGTGCGGGACCCGCCGCGCCCGGCGGGACCCCGCCCCCGCCCTAGATGGGTTCGGGTAGTATGCTATCTTGATCACCTTGTACTCCCTGGTCGCCGGGTGGAAACCGAACCCGAAGACCACGGTCTGGTCCGCGTACTGCCGCGATGGTGGCAGCTCCCTGCAGTCCCCGGTGAAGGGGTTGTACACGAACAGCGTCTCCCTGTAGAGCGAATCGGCGAGGCAC
This sequence comes from Syzygium grande, assembly GCA_024733475.1. Lineage (NCBI taxonomy): Eukaryota > Viridiplantae > Streptophyta > Magnoliopsida > Myrtales > Myrtaceae > Syzygium > Syzygium grande. The sequence continues at coordinate 5,554,803 of JAMXDD010000010.1, read as the reverse complement.
AGCAAGCCGTTGCAGGAACCCACCACGTCGAATTCGGGCATCGAATTCAAGAACGGGGGATTGAATTTCCCGACAGAACTCTTCTTGGATCTGCTGTGCCCACAATCCTGGTCCTGAGCAGACAACTCCACGAAGCTGAGCTGGTTCCTGAGAGGGAAGTCGCTGTGGAACACCAGGAACGGATCCCTCGCCGCCGTGCGGGCGAGCTGCGCGTCGGGAAGAAGCGGGTCTCGGCCTAGAGCCCGCCAGGACCGGCAGACGAGCCGGAACCGCACGAGCGACGTGATGGGCAGCCGCGACAGGATGTCGAGGACGATCTCCCTCGGCAGGCCCTCCATGCCGTTCTTGGCCTCGGCCTCGGCCTCGGCTCCCGGGTCATCGCCGCCCAGCTCGCATCTCAGCTTCTTACACGGCGGCTCATGGACGAGCTCCATGGATCATCACCAGGGAAGACAGAGAGAGAGAGGCACCAAACGTTTTCAACAACAACAACAACAACAACCGAGCACAAGAAGAAAGCAAGCGAGGGAGACCAATGAGAGCCTGCGAAACGAGGACACGGTGACTTGCGGATAAACCCTACGAGTGACTATGGACAAAGATGTGGGTGAGCGCATAGAAACATTAAAAGGAGACGGAAACCACAAGGAAGAAAATGCTAGTAAGATCGTGGGATCCACCCGTTGAATTATGCTCCTCACTTAGCTAGGGAGGAGGAGGAAGAAAAACAAAATTAAAGCTGGAGATTGAATTTATGATCACGGACAAAAAGTTTAAAAAGAAAAGGGCGGTCCGAGGGATCCGTGCCGTCCGATCGAGCCGTGCGCCGCCGCCGTAATCGCGATTTAGTAGTCGAATGATTAAATCCAACTCCATGACAATTGGTCAGTGATAGACACTAGTGATGAGGACCCTCCCTCCACCCCAATTTCTACATTAATCCAAAGAAGAAAGTTAAAGAATTACCAAAAAAAAAAAAATAATAATCGTGTTTTGTCTAAACCTTCATTTAAATAATGGGTTAATACCACGAAAAACTCTAAATTAGTGCACTTATGATAATTTTATCCCGAAATAATTTTTCAATCGCCAAAAACCTCAAACTGGTACATTTATAACAAATTTACCCCGAACTAATTTTTTGACCACTAAAAACTCCAAACTGATGCACCTGTGATAATTTTACCCCAAACTAAATTTTTTACCACTAAAAATAGAAAACTGGTTCATTTGTGACAAATTTACCCTCTGTTAGTACTCGTTAAATTGGATTACCATCACGAAAAATTACAAATTGGTAAACTTGTTACCAACAAAGGGGTAAAACCCCAATCTGGTGCATCCGTTAATTATTACGTGTCATCAAACTTAACAATTTGACAGTAAGATTTAACGGAAACTAATGGAGGATAAATTTGTCATAGGTGTACCTATTTGGGGTTTTTTGTGGTCAAAAGATTAGTTCGGAGCAAAATTATCAAAAGTGTACCAGTTTGGAGTTTTTTATGATCAAAAGATTAGTTCGGAACAAAATTATCACAGGTGTATCAGTTTGAAATTTTTTATGATTAAAAAAATAATTTAAAGTAAATTTATCACATATGTATTAATTTAGGATTTTTCATAGTATTAATCCTTTAATAATTTATAATAGTTTATCTCCTTGTATCTTTCTCACGGGACGGCGTTGTCATTCATGTGCATTTATTGTATACTGATGAAGTTTCTTGAACATGCATGATGAAGCAAGATTTCTCTCTGGCACCCTCAATTATTTCAAGAATCCGATATTCAATGCCATCCCAAATACAAAAATATGTGAAAATCTAGCGCCAGAGATCACGGAATCGCGTTGCCGAGAGTTTCAGAAAAGGGAAAAAAAAAAAAAAGAGAGAGAGAGAATTCACAGCCCAGAATACAAAACTCCCAAAATTAAAAAAAAAAAAAGGATATGGACTGACATCCATCACAACCCTACGAAAGTAGAGAAAATAAAAAAGCAAATTTTTTAATTGTGATATATCTAAAGCAGCCTAGGAAATTTGGGCTATCTTTTCGATAATGTGCAAAGGTAGAAAGGGGCATGAGATGGGTACTTTAAAAGACAATTGGCCACCAAAAAGGTCAAGATTTAAAAAAGTCATATTCACATGGAGCCTTTGGGCAGGAAAAAGAGCCAACTTTCAGCGACCACTATGTCTTATTTAAATGCCCTCTACTCGATTGTCAGCCCTAGCTCAAAGGCTTAAAGTTTAAAAAAAAAATAATAATGTATGATAAATGAAAAGTATGCAAAGAAAAAAGCGGGTGAAAGGGGAGGTAAATTACGTAATAAAGGGGAACTCCAACCTCCACTAACTTTGTACATCTTATCACAATGTTCAAACTTTTCCCCACCTAAAGATGGGGTGTTAATCGAGAAGGAGGCGTATCGTGAAGAAAAAAAGATGGGAGTTTTATGATTGTGGCATGATTGGCAGAGTATGTACAATCAATCAAAAAGATGTAGGATGATTACTACGATGATATTTGGCTCTTGCCCGGATATGAGTTACTGGATTTCTCCCGCTTTATATGGCCATATGATTTTGGTGTCGTGAAGAAGAAATTGTATGTTTAGGAGTGAGTTTGTTTCGTGGAAAATAAGTGATTTGAAAAGCATTTTTCTAAAAGTGATTGCTTCTATCGCTTATAAAAATAAACAAACGAAAAATATTTTTATCGTCTATAAAAATGTTTAAATGTAAACTATTATCAATAATGAAAATATCTTTCATTAACTGATTATTTCAAACGATACAGGCGATTATTTTTAAAAAGTTATTTTCTAAATTTTTTATTTTTCATGAAATAAACGAAGCTTAGATCGGTTTCTATGATTTATTCAAAATTACATGGATTAAATTCATTTTTTTTAAAATTTGGTTGAAACTTGACAACGACATAAACAGTTAATATCTTCTGTTTTATCTATCTACCAAGAGGTCTGACCAAATGGAAAACTCAGCTTTATTGAAAAGCTAGAATTGCGTTTTAGTACTTGTGGCTCATGCACAAAGCCAAAACCAAACCTTTTATCTACCTACCAAGAGGTCTGATCAAGGTTTAATTCCATCCAAGAACTGGGATTCAAACCAAGAAGATCGGTTCCAGATTTCTGGAACCGGAAATCAAACCATCGGTCCGATCCGGTCCAATGGAACCGGTTATTTATTTTTCATAACTTTATCTTTTCCATTACATTTTACATCACCTTGATCAATTTCCATTGAAACAAAAGGAACACCAACTTCTTCTAATTCTCCACTTCTTCCTAAACAACTCTGTGCTCGGGATGCCAGCAATTTTGTTGGAAGATAGATCACTAGCAACAAGACAAGGCTTCTGAAACTTGCTTATTGGAGCCAGATGTCTCTCTCTAGTTTTCATACTTTCCCCTGTTCCTACAATATTTTCTTTGTCATGGCCCGGTTCAAGTGATGAACAAGTATCGCCATTTGCCCAGACTCCATTTTCTTGTGCGGGAACAGTAATGGATGGAACATGTGTTACTTTATTCTCAATTTATATAGCCGATTCGGTCCAATTCCCTCTTGGAATCAAGAACCGGACCCAGACATCAGTTTCATTTTTAGGAACTGGGAACTGGATCAACACTCTTGGGAACCGGACCCAAATCAGCCGGTCCAATCCGGTTCGGGCAGTTCCTGGTTTGGTCGGTCTGTCTTGCTCACCCCTAATTTGATTGAGTTGGTATTTTAATTTTTCAGTTGACCTTTCATATCATAGATCTGTAATTTCACATTTACTTGAATGCTTCTTTTTTTATTTTCATCGATAGTAGGGAGTCTTTGACTTTTCGAGCGACCAACTAATTCTTAGTTAGTTTTTAACCCTTTCCAAAAAAAAAAAAACTTTCTTAGTGCGAGTGTTCATGGGAAACTCTGGAGCACAAAAGTCCGCGCTCTCGAAAATGATTCTCGAATAATGTGAGAACGCGGCAATTTTGAACTTATTTTTGAGCAACGAACACGAAATGAAATTATAAATTTTTCTTGTTAGATTGGGTAATCGACGAGTTATTTTCTTGATTGCCATTTTCTTGGGGGCCAAAATGAGAAGTCTAGCTATCGATTGTGGTATTACAACGTCAACCGTAGCTTCATGTCAGGCTTGGATGTTTCTTTTAGGCCCGCGTTCGAACACCGCCATGGGCTGCGAGTTTAACTGTGGATGTGGAATGTCTGTTTTGGGTTCTTGGAGTTGAAATTTTAATCCTTCAACTTACGTTCCTTTTGCAGTTAGGTCCTCGATCTTTTTTTCCAGCGCAACTGAGTGCCCTAACTTGTTCGATATTTTCAATCAAGTCCTTTGACCATTAGCCTACTTATTTATGATGGTGTGGCTATTGATTCAGCAATTGTTAGTATCAAGAAAATAAAGAAGATGGAGAGAGAGAAAAGAGAGAGAGAGAGAGAGAGCTGCCATCATCACCCTCCGCCACTGCTGCCGCTGCCGGTGCTGCTACCGCCTTTGCTACCACCAAAACCGGCGACCCGTCTCCTCACGACCACCACCACCGACCCCCTGAAAGAAGCTCGGGCCAAATGAACTGATGTGGCTAAGGTTAACTAGGCCCACTGTCTACAAAGGGGCCACCACCAAGTAGTGGGCCTTGATCATATGCTTCCAGATCCTGCACATTTCTCATTACACGGATCTCAGGATTGTCCTAAAAAGAGACTCTATTCGTAACATGTAAGCGTTGACTTCCAAATCTTGTGCAAATGTGGCTTCTGGTCAACCACCACTTCCTGATAATATCAAATAAAAACATGCCTATTTCATTCAAATCATGCACACTGATGGTTCCACCAATAATGACATAGCAACATAGTTCTACTTGAATGTGTACCATGTTTTGTCTATGTATAACTTTTAAATTAGGCAACAATTTCTCGACGCACATTTTACACATGATATTCGCGAAACAACACATAATGCATAGTAAAATTGTTTTGTCCTCTCTCTTTTATCTTCTTCTTAGTCTGATATTTGTGTATCTTTCTTCTTTCTTTTTCTTTTTGGTAAGCATATCTTTAATTGTAATTTTTTTAGAAAAGAAATGTCGCTTTCAAGAATGACCAACAGGCAACACATTTTGTCTGGCTTGACAAAAGCATAATGCAGAGCCCCGATTCTCTCACACATGGATGGACCACTCATTCTCCTGAGTGCACTGAGCCATCAATCAAAGCAAGATATTCCTTTACTTGGTGTGTGATATATATAAATAGATAGATATTCACATCTGAAAAATGTACATATCCTTAATCTGTTCCTTATCATGTCTGGAAAAAAGAAAAAAAAGAGCAAATCAAATCAAGTTCATCTACGGCTATAATTCTCAATCAGATTGGAATTGAGACAACTCATTTGGATAAAATCTCCTCCTGAAACTTTTTGTCTCGTTTCTCGCATTTTCTGTTCCGTCTATTCACATTCAAATGAACTGGAAAGATACCACCAAAAACCAAAAGAAAAAAAAGAAAAAAAATAAAATCCTTCCTTTTGATATATTAAGTTTAGAGATTTTTCAAATAATTCAAGAAAATCTCCATCAAAAGCAATGTATGTGCTTAATTAGACATCTTTTTTGTCGTCATTTTTGGCGTTTTATAGACCCCACAAACTTGATTGTGCATTAAGTTGCCTTTACAATAAAGGGTTTCTATTTCTTTTAGAGTGTGACAAAAACACAAGCACTAGCAACAGCCCCACCAACTCTCCCATTATCAAAACCCCCCCAATACACACACCAAGGCCCTTGATTCTCTCATTTCATCTCATACTCTCACATCCTCCACCTGAGATTGGAACTTGAAGTCCCCTCCTCTCTATCCCCGCCGGCGGGCATGCGGCGGATGTTTGTCGCGATGGTGAGGAGGAAGAGCTCGAAAGTCGCCGATGAAGCCATGCTGGGCGGCGGGAACCGAACCGACCTGCCGATCTTCGCGCAGGACCCGGACGGGCGGTCGGCGCACGGTTGGGGTGGGCTCCCGGTGTTGCTCTATGGCATCTTCCGCGCCACGGCCGCGGTCATCTCTTGCTTCTCTCCTCCCCATGTGAATGGGGCTGATGGTGTGTGGGTGTCTAGTCATGAATTCGGTCATCAAGTATCGGAAATGAATCATCTCATAGTGAGTGACAGCATGCGGTATGCAATCTTGATGTAGTGCCTAAGTCTGAGTGGGTCGATGTATAGAGAGCCTTTACGGAAAGATGTGTTGTTGTTTAGTTACCTTCTTTCCTTTACCAAAAGAAAAGAAGAAAAATTTCCTTTTTCTATACACTGAGCTAGATTCACTTGTGCATAATCAATTGGAGTGTAGTGGTTGTTCCGAAATATATCTATGATGTCTATGCTGGATTTCTTTTAAACACTGGTTGTTGATTACAAATTCGAAAAATAGAGAAGCTTCAAGGGAATGTCCTAAATTATGTACTTGGGTTAAAAAGAAAAGCTATGTGGAAGATAGTGATTGTCTCATCGTCTTATGGCTTTTAACAAAAGATGTTTTGTTACATTGCCCAACAAAAGAAAAAGAAGATCAAATTCACATATAGCCCCAAACAAAGAAGAGGAACAGTTGTGCTGTCTAAACTCATAATAGAGCCTAGGCAAAAAGACGCATTATTTGTGTAGCACCATCCAAAAGGATTAGAAAGAGGAAGGGCGGTGGGCGTAGGGTTTGTTCGATCTATCGCACCGAAAGGAACCGAAAAAGGGGTAGATCAGGTGGTCAATTGTCGAGAGGAGGTAGAGGCCATCGTCCTTCGCATCCGTCGTCTGATCGGGAAGTGACTGAGGATGAAGTATCTCGCTCCCCTGCTTCACCAAGGAAGACTTCCACGGTTGCTGCTCCATCTGCTGTAAAAGGGGTGCGTGTTCAACGCCTCCTAGAGTAAGTAAATCCATCATTTCCTAAATTTACGTTTTCGATTGATGTAGAGCATCTCACTAAAACCACAACCTAATAATACGGGTAATTTTATTGGGCTAACCTCTTGAAAGGAGGCGCTTTCAATGCAAGGCTTTTTTGTTGTTAATTATAGCAGTACTGAACAACATCCAACGGCTCTGATCCTTTTGGTTTACACTAAATAAAGTGCCTTAAGTAGTCCACGAGGAATCCATTTTTTTTTCTCTCCGTCTAAGCTCTCGAAGATATATCAACCGTGGGCATCCGATCATGGTCGGATTCGTGAGGGAACCTTCACCTGATCGGACGGTAATGTATAAATATATTATATATGTACATGATGAACAATGTGAACCAACCTTTAATTGGTCAATATTAAATGGAAACCTACTCGACATGATCACAACGATTGGCAACTAACAGATTATGCCACCATCTAACAAGCCACCGTTGCCACCGAGTCAGCAGCCTCCTCGACCACCTTCAAGCATCATCTTTCTCTCTTTGACCTCAGGCCTAAAACCACGGACTTAGTCAACGACCACCAAAGGACTCGGATCTGAGGTTGCCGGTGGCCATCGCCTGTGGCCGAAGTTCGGTGGTGGACTGAAGGGCCGTGGAGAGCGACGGTCATCGACCCATGGATGGCGGCAAGCAACGGTGACCGTGTTCGATGAGGCGGCGGGGCCACAATGGCCGGCCATGGTGGAGGGCATTTGATTGATGTGGGAGGGTTGAACTGTATATATCATACGGCGTGGCCAGATTCACATGTTTCCAATAGAAACAACCTATCAATGATTGTCACCTATCCGGGCAGCCGCCACCGCATTAGCCCATGGGAAAAGTGGTGCCTTTACGCATTGATTCAAAGCATGTTCGCCCTTTAAATGGCACAATCTTTTTCATGGCTGCGGAGGAATTTGTGGGGATGTGAAGCTAATTAGAATTTGGACTCTGAACCTACTTTAATTCACGTCCTTCCAATTATTTAATGGAGGATATAAGCGCATTATCCCAAGATTTGCACCCCAAAATCAAGAACAACAAGACTATTTCATCAATTACTTCTAGGCCTACCGCACTAGTCTGCCCTTAGCATAACGGGATTCGCTTTCTCTTATTTTAGCAGAGCAAAATGGAAACGATTGATGACCCAAAATTACAAGAAAAGCGGGCTTCCTTACCATGCCTCCTGAGGATCACATCGATTACAAGTGGTGCGATCGCACTGTGCGGTTGATGTGTCGTGACTTTACGATGATAAACCGGTCGAGTATATGAGATTCTTCGACCTTTTCGATGTCCCGTAATGTGAAATATAGGCTTCACGACATGTATACAGCGAAACTTAGGTCTGGAGCAGGTGAAAATTTATGGAGGCTGATCTCGTCTTTTCGCAATCTAAATATAAATTAATAGCCAAGTAAGGCGTACGAGTGAAGATTTTCTTGAAACGGAGTCCGATGTGGTATTAGAATACCGTGCAATCAGATCCTCAATATCATCGTGGAACATAGCGATCAGATTTAAAATAATTTAGATAACTTCCTATTATTAATATGTTAATAACGTATGGGGTACACAAAAATGCCCAAAAAAACAAAAAAAGTTTCGGTCAGGAATCGTCGTCTTCAAAGCTCGGCCTTTTCACATCCTTTATAAAGAAACGTACGCCTTGATTCATCTTCCTATTATTAATATGTTTAGCTCACAACCTTGGCACAAGGCTTAGGATTTTGCGTGCCGGAGATCAAGGGCTGGACGTTCGAACACTCCGACGTGGCGGGGCCCTCGGGGCCACTGTACACGAGGTCGATGTCCGCGATCTCGACGTTTTCACACGGCACACGATTGCTGCAGGCGACCTTCACTGCGACCTGAGACGCCGAGGTTCCCCTGATTCTCTTGAAGCTGACTTTGCTGATCTTAACTAGGGAAGGAACCTGAACAAATCGAATAACATACCGATTAGGGCCGATATGTATAAGTTTTATTCGATTGTGCGATCCGTTTTTGTTTCCTAACTGACTTGAGAAGTGTGAGCAAAACTAGCGTTTAAGTTCGCTCCAGATTAAATTGATTTCGTTTAGCAGACGGGCCGACATGCATTTCGTTTCTAATTATTACTTTGGTCTGTGAATGAACGCATTCATGTAATGTGCATGACCTATGCTAATTCTCATGTTCATGTGTTTACCTTTGCTTGGCATTGGTTCCATGGGCAGTATCCCTGGTCTATGAGCACAGGGTTGGCGACATTGTTCATCTGGATGTCCTCGAAATGCATGTCGGAGGCCGTGCCGACCGGCGATGCGGGCCATGTCTTAATCCTTACGCCATTGGTCCCGCCGCTGATGGTGCAATTCTTGACAAAGACACCCACCACGGGCTCTTCGTTCGGGTACTTCCCGAGGCTGCCGACGCTGATGCCGTGGCCCGGACCGCAGTTCACCCCCTGGACAAAGATCTGCTGGCTCCCGTCACCGATGGAGACGCAATCGTCCCCGGTCTTGATGGTGGTGTCAATAATATAGACCCCGACCGACCGTCCGATGTGGATCCCGTCCGTGTTGAGGCTGTCGCCCGGCGCGGACACGGTGAAATGTTGGAACGTCACGTTCTTGCAGCCCAAGACGTTTACGTGGAACTGCTTGCTATCGAGCGTCGTTACGTCGTGGATTAGGGCATTGCTGACGAAGTTGAACCTCAAATTCTGTCGAAATTCAACGGATGTTAGCAATTTCCCACGATGCTCAAAACTCGGTTAATCGCATTGTCTAAGTTCGGATATACCCCTGCCGTATCCGCTAGAATAACGACCGAGCGATTCGAAATCTATATGGAAACGAATAATGTCGATGGGCACTTACGATGGGGAGGGTACGGCAATTTGTGTCTTTGTTGCAGTTGTTCTGCTCCCAGGCAGTTCTGCCCTGGCCGTCGAAGGTCCCGCCGCCCGACACGGTGAGGCCGTCGACGTGTTGGAACACAATCCAACCGTCGGTCTTGAACTGGCTCGGGTCCGCCGGGGCCCGCAGTGTGCCCTGGAGCTGGAATTCCACAGGGGCCTTGCAAGGGCCTTCTAGGACCACCTCCGACAATGCGAACGTTCCTCCCGGGATCAGCACTTTAGCAGGAGTAGCGGATGCACACGCCGCTTTCCATGCACTTAGCAATGCCTTGAAAAAGATTGTAAAAACAAAACCCTTATCAGCAGGAGAGGTTTAGGAAAAGAAAAACCATAAAGCCATTAATTTAAGAGTATCTCGCACCTGGCTTATGTCTGATGTGCCGTCACCCTTTGCACCATAATTCCCGATGGGAAAGACCTGGGCGTTGATAGTAGAAGAAAAAGACAACAACAAAAGCAGTGCACCAACGTATGACTTCATTGCCATCTTTTTCCTTCTACCACGACGATTCTAGCCTCTCTCTCCTTGGCGCCTGCTGAGTCGTCAACCAAGAAGAAAGATGATGCCTGTTTGGTTGATCTTTCCCCTTGGTGTTGGGGCCATTTATACAGCAGCTGCGGCAAAGCTTGGAACGCCATTAACAGCTTTTAGCCCATTTTAAGGTAAATCTATCCGGAATTGAGCGGGTGGGAGGAAGTCCCTCGTTTTCCCTCCTGGTTCCGACTCCCCATCTGCTATCATTAGCTTTTCCACCGGTTTTCTGCTAATTATCCATGTCCGTGTCCCGTGTTCTAGACATTCTCTATCCTGCCTAAGCATAAACCAGGGTCATAATTGCGGACAATCGATCCATCTTCCTATCGTTGCGGTCCGGTGTTGTCCTGTGCTGGATTTCCAAAGTCAAACTACAAAAATGCTTCACTTACTATCAAAGCAGGTCTCGTCCTCAAGCTCAATCCCATCGTTTTGCTTCTCTTGGTTCTTTGAAGGCTTCGAGTATCGACCGTATCGACACTCTCCGATAACGCATCCTGATTCCGGGTTTACCTACTATTGTATTTGAAGCAATGACTCTCTCGTCGGAGAGGGTCTTTAACGGTCTTTATTAGGTGATCAGACAGGAAAATACCATCATCACTTGATATACAGTTCTCTCATTTTCAATTTTATTTTGAAATGGAAATAATACCGGAAATCCATGTTGTCTATGTTGACGCTTAAATTTTGGCAATCCAATTAATCATTTATTGCATAATAAAAATAGGGATCCATCCATAATCATAAACAAAAATAGTTAAGTTGCATATATAATTAGGAGCATATAGATAAGTTCATTAATTGGACCGGTGGTGGATGGTTCTAAACTTAGGCCGCAAGTGATGCAAAAATTCGGCCAAGCCCAAGGAGTATTATGCATGGCCGGAAATCACAAGGAGGAGGGGGCTACTATTGAGCTTAATTAAGTAAAATTTGGTGCATTAAGAGTTTAATTAATAAAAAGTTATTAGAGCCCATTATTTCTATAAAGGCCGAAATTAACCTCGTAAAGAGAGGACAAAACCTAGGTTTTCACTATATAAGCATATTAGGTCTTAATTAATGCGAGGTTGGCAATTCATAACTAAAGAACAATAGAGAGACACGCACAAAGAAAGAGAGAGAGAGAGAGCGAGCTTGGTCACGACTTCGGCCACCACCTTCGCTGCAACCCCGGCCACACCCTCAGTCGTGACCCCGCTTCTCGGCCACACCCTCGGCCACCTACTGGCGTTCTCAACCGCACTCCAGGCCATTTGCTCGGCCGTGCTCTCGACCAAGAATCTAGCCACATCCTCGGCCGCAATCCTATTTCTCGGCCATCACCTAGGCCGAGGTCCCTATTTCTCCAGTCGAGTCCCTTGCTACGATGACCCTACACCGTGACCGAAGCTGCCACTGCTTCCTCGCTCTGCCGACACCCAGCCATTGAGAATTCGAGAGTGCCCGATCCCGTCCAAGAGGCGGCCTCGCCGAGTTCACTTGCCGCTGCACCTCCATCACCGCGAGCTCACCGCTCATCGCCAGCCGCAGCTCTGCCCCTCGTTCGCTGCCCTCACCGCGGCTGCAACCTCCCTGCATAGGCATCACCATTGCCTCTATTTTGCAAATCGTCCCAAGCGTTGAGAAATCATTTACTTTCGTAATTTGTTAGATATTTTCATTGATCAATCAAAATTACATTAATTAATCCCTTAAATATACATAATTAGTTACCGGCTTTTGACATTTGACCTTTTTGTTATCGAGACTCCCTTAACTTATTTTGCGGTTATTCTATTTTCTTTAATTATCTTGTACAATGCACAATTGAGCACTCATGAAACATGAGCGACTACTATAGTTGTATAATCTGTAAATTGGCCATGGCAAAAAAAAGAAACAAACTGCAAATACCCATCAACATTTAAAACCATCTCTTAAATTACCTATTAATTTGGACCTCAGCAAAAAAAAAGATTACAATTATTTCCAAATTCATTTATTCCCAATGAGTCTACTTTAAGAGCCCATTTATTCAATTGAAGTAATCTTTTGTCATTTAGCTATGAACTTGTTAATTCAAGTAAATTTTTTCATCGATCAATAAACACATAGAGCCACAAAGCGACCCAATTAGAGCTACTTGAAAATTTTTCCCTTTTTAATCCTGTTTTTAGGGATTTGAAACTTATCGAGTACTGGTCGAAACAGGCGTAATCATCCACCAAGAACATGTTCATGTTCTAGATAATGTTTTGTGCAAGAAAATTACAAAGTGGTAGGAAATTGAACATCTTATTGATTTCTCAAGAAATCTCTTCACAATTTCTTGGAACTAAGCACCTTCCGTTATAACTAGCAAAAGCCTAAGGGAGTGCATAGCCTTTGTTTTTTTTTTTTTTTTTGATATTTATTTGCAGCTAGAGTTCACCAGTCACTCATCACGCCCATGAGCGTGAAGGGGGTGCCTATTATCAATCAAACTTCTCTAAAACATTCCGGCGATCATTTGCGCCTAATCTCGCAATGAACATGAAGATCGATCAGCTTTGCGACCCCGCGCAAATGGGCAGGGACAATTTCCCAGTGATCGTAGGCTTCACGTTCGCGCAATGCGACGTGGCCGTCCCGTTCTTCCCATAATACTTCAAGTTAATATCAGCAAGCTCCACCTTTTGGCAAGGCACTCCTCTGCTACACACAAGCTTCACAGCAAGTGCCGTTGCAGACGTTCCACGGATGTTCCTAAAGCTCACATTTGAGATCTTGACCTTTGAAGGAAGCTGAAAATAGGAAAAGAAAATTCAGGTGATTAAACATAATTCCTAGATCTTTCGATGTGGGATCGCTTCTAATAGCAAATTGAGCTCATGCCTTTTGTTGGCAATTGTTATATGGACAGTAGTTTTGATCGATGAGGATAGGAGTGGACACGTTCTTCACCGTGATGTCCTCGAAGCGCATGTTGGTGGCGACGCCGCTCGGGGAGTTTGGCCACGTCTTGACGCGGATCCCGTTCATTGTGTTGGTGAGGGTGCAGTTCCGCACGGTCACACCAACCACGGGCTGCTCGTCATGGTACTTGCCGAGGCTCCCAACGCTGATCCCATGGCCCGGCCCGCACGTCACGCCCTCAACGTGCACCTGCTGGCTCCCATCACCGAGCGAGATGCAGTCGTCACCGGTCCTGATGTTGGCGCCGGTGATGTTGACCCCCGTGGAGCGGCCCACATGGATCCCGTCAGTGTTGAGGCTGTCCTCCGGTGCGTCGATCGTGACGTGCTGGAGCGTCACGTTCTTGCAGTTCAGGAGCTCCACATGGAACAACTTGCTGTTGAGGGAGGTGATGTCTTGGACGTGCGAGTTGGTGACCGAGGTGAATTGCAAATTCTAGCAAAGATCGAAGGCAATGTCACATTCAATTCAAATAAAGTCATTCCAACGATGGACGTGATCGAACGAGAGAGAATTACGGTGGGGAGGGCGTTGCATTTGCCGGTCTGAGCGCAGTTGTTCTCTTTCCAGGCGACCGCGCCTTGGCCATCGAACGATCCACCGCCGGAGAGCGTCAAGCCGTCGACGTTCTGGAACAAGACCCAAGCGCCTTGCGACTTGAGCTTGTTCAGGTGCGACGGCGCTTTGATGGTACCTTCCACCTTTAGGTTGACGTCGGCCTTGCAAGGCCCTTGGAACTTCAGCGGGCCCGCCATGTAACTCCCTTTGGATATCACCACCGAGCTAGGGCTTGGGGACGTGCATGCCTTTTGCCATGCGCTCATAATAATCTACAAGAAAATCCCGCGCAAGAATTGAAAGCAACACAAAAAACAAAAAGACCTTATTTAGGGCTTCAAGAAAAGGAGAATTGCAGCTCTTGCATAAGTTGTATGAAACAAAAATTAATGTTTTCATACGGGTGTAGACGATTCGGAGGGTGTTTTTAGAAACACGTCTCAAATGTCTTTCACCAAAAAGATAAAAAGAAAAAAAAAGAATTTAAAGCAGATGATTGGCGAAGTTCGTATGTACCTGACTATCGTCGGATCTCCCGTCGGCTTTCGCTCCGAATTTTTTCACATCGATTTCGGCTGGACCTCTCATGGAAAAACCTCTAGTTCTCATGGCAGCTGCTACTGAGAACAGATAAAGGAAAATTGTAGCTGTTGCCATCATCCTGGAGCCCATGTTTGAGAATATACTCCCTCCTCTTCTCTCTAGTTTTTTTTCCTTTTCTATTGTTTTTGTGATTTTTTTTGTTTTTATCTTTTGTGATTTATTTTTTTTTTTTTGTGCTTTTGCACATCCAACAGCTAAATTGATTATATGAATCAAGAACAACAGTGGGGGGGTTCATTTATAGTGTGAAAGAAGGCGACGAGCACCGCAAAACATTTAACCTAATTTTAGGTGATTGTGGCTTTTGTCCATGAGTTTGGTGAGCGGTGTGGAGGGGTAATTTGGCTTCCTTTGGAGCAAAATCACCCTCCATAATTGGGCCGATGGACATCAAACCAGGCACATGAATGGATCTTCACATTTCCAAGAATGAAATTCATTATTTTTGGGCTGTCTATAATTGAAAATTCAAAGGGATGATGCCGGTTTGATTTGTGGAGAATAGAATTGCATGTGGGCCTATGTGATGAAACCACGCCCAATTTGCTCCTTGATTAGACATGCTAATTAAAAAGAAATGGTTCTTCAATTCAAGATGAATTAAGCTACCTCCTCCTTGTTCAAAGCCAACCGGTATCGTGAGAAATCGTTCTTTTCTTCTTCGTCCTTTCTCCTCTTTGTTGTATCTAATTGGGACGAGGGTCGAAATCCTAACAAAGGGATGGGAAAAGAAAAGTAGAAGAAAGCGTGTCGATCACACGAATGACGGGATACATAATGATAAGTAACGCGCTATCGATGCCTAATAGGTACAACTCTATACCGTCATAGATAACCACAATATATAATCCTACCAAGAAAGTACAAAGAGATCAACAATAGCCATCTCAGACATGTATACCCCACCAACATGGGATCTATCAAAAAGGAAGAAGAACGAAGAAACAGTCGAAAATAAAAGATGTGAGTCTCCTCAGTACGCAGTAGCTACTGATAACCTGGTACATATGCTAATCAAACACAACATCAATGGATCTAAACACCATCATCTTGGGATCTGCCATTGTAGCCATTGCTATGAGCGCCGTTCATGCCGATGGCTGGGTCCTTCTGCGATCTTTCTCTCCTCCTCCTCTTGATCACAACGGCCCACGTAACTGGCTCCATGATCAGGGCAACGCCACCTAAAACGATGAGGGCGATGATGTACATCTGCTTCCACACCTTCGTCGGGTCCAAAATGTCCAAACCCAGGAACACATTGACGATGCTGAGCGCAATCGCGGTGTACCCACAAGAGTGGTGATATATATTCCAGTAGAATCTGTACTTGTGGTCCGGCTTTGGCTTCAGGAGAAGAGCAAAAACCTAGAGAAAATAAGGATAGGTATGATCAATCAACGCAAAATAAACACGTTTGGTTCTTCGACTCGCACTCTTTTCATCGATAATCCCTTCCTTCACTAGGTTCCATCCAGTTAATTTGGTTAAATATGATGGCAAATCTCGATTTATCATCATTAACGGAGTGGGTTTACCCTCAATTAGGACACATGCCATTGAACAAACATGAACGGGATTGATTTTTAGGACTGAACACTTCGACAGATTCTTTTAGGAGGTTTATTAACTCTCGTTCTAAGAACGGGTCTATCCATGATGGCGCTACAGAACAACCATTTGTAGAATCGATTCATCAAAGAATCGACTTGATTAAGCAAGAGGCTTGTTAGAATTACTAAAGAAACGCAACGTGCTGCGCAGGAGTGTGAACAAAGACGCGCCACTTCCGTGTAATTCATGCTCGTCCACTTTACCAAATTGCATAATGTAATGCAAGTTGACTTTCATTTAACTCAAATGAAACAGCAAAATTGACCCACTAACCGGAAAGGCTGAATTCTGAAGCTTTGACTCACTACTAATCAGGGCACGATGCCTCAGTAATGCTCCATTTAATGAAAAAGAAATGGAAAGCGAAGACTTTACGGGAGAGACATGACCCGTGCCGCTTTTAGAATGTTGAGATTGCCGTGAAGACTTTATATCTATTTATGAATTTATTAAGAACCAATAGGTACGCCACTGATGTTATTATTATTGGGCGGAACCAAGTAAATTGCAATTTTCCTATCATCCTTTCATTTTCACCGAACTATTTTTATTTTACTAGAGTCAGAACTGCGTAGAAAAGTTAACGTTGAAAGGTAAGTGGGATCTTTTAGAGGGACAATACCGTGGGCGATTTCCTACCACCGTTCTTTTTCTAGAGAAGATAGACATAAATTCAAATGATATTTATCAAAATATACCAACGTTGCGTCCGTACCGTGCGAAAAGAAACTATCTAAGAATGATAAAGATTCCATTGGGTGCAATCTGATTACTAGGTTAAAGTTGTGACCGCCAAATTGTAATATAGTCATTGAATAGTTGATGGTTGTGGATGATGAGAAACTAGTGCAAAATCAAGTAAAATTTACCTGAAGAGTTCCGAGGATGAAGAGGGCCATGCCGATGTTGCCATGAGTGCCGACGTTGCCACCACCGCCGGCATCGCCGCCGAGCCGCAGGCCGGTGATCCAGCCAGCGACGCCCACGGCGTAGGCAGATGCTTGGCACGTCACGTGGAGATAAAACCAAGCTGGATTTGCTGACTTGAACACCTTCAAGTACCTCGCCAATAACACTCCCAGTGGCATCATTACTCCCCAGCTCACAGCATTCAAAACCCCATGAACCTGCGCAATTTTCCCAACAAAAAAGAAGAAAGCAAATAAATGAATAATGGACCAACCACCTCTTAAATGAACTTTAACGTATAGCTAATTATATATAATATATATCTATATATTTCTCCGTCAGTAATTTATGTTAATGGCCTGCACGACCTAAATATAGATTATATGGTTGCACATGCATGCGTAACCAGATATGAAGTTCATCATAGACGTAAAGAGGGTAAAACAAAAAGTCAAACTTGCCCAATGGGTAGATTTAAAGCTAATTTACCCAAGAACAAACTTACGTTCTTTTTTCGCTCCGTCGAGCTAATTCCTGATGATCCTGACGACGATACTCCACCCGACGTGCTAGAGGTAGACAAGAAGTCGAGCGTCCCCGTGGATTGCATGTTGGCTCCACTCGTGGAATGAATGCCGGGGCTTCCGGGTCCATTCATCGGACCTTCTTGCCACACCTGGCTCGCGCTCACCATGCTCGTCCCGAGCTCCAGCCTCGCGAATATCGTCATCTCGCCGCTCTCGTACGTTGCCGATATGTTCGGCACCCCGAAGCTCAGGGCCCCCTCAGGCATGTCCGTGTTGTAACTGTCGATGCTCGACGTGTAGGCGTACATCGACCCGCTCGAGGTCATGTAGGCCACGAGCGCCTGGCACCCCACCATCCTCTGCCCCCTAGGGTTTATCGCCCACGAGATCCATCTCGAGGTCGTGGTGCCCGTGTGCCGGAACGCGATGTCTGCTGTGCCAGTCGACTGCGTGTAGTTCCAGTGGAGGTACGAGCTCAGCATGGGGAGGTCGACGCACGAGGCATAGACGTTCTTGTTGGAAAACGTGTAGTTCCGGCAGGTCTGCGCACGAGAGCACGAAACACACAAAGCGAACACCAGGACCCGCAGAAAGAGCACGGACCTCGTCGGAGCGCTGTCCATAGCGATTCTCGGCTTACAGAACAATAGTATCTTCTCTAAAGAGAACTTGTTAATCAGGTGGATGAAAATGCAAGATGAGATGATCAAACAACGGAGAAGGAGAAAGAGTGAGTATGGTCTTCTTCAGCCAAGAAGAAGAAGTAATGGGATTAGTGTTTGATAGTAATGACTGAATTTGCTGAGACTAGGTCTCATATATATAGTGGAATCTCTCATATAATGAGTGGCCAAGATTTTCTTTTTCTCTTTTCTTTCTTTCCCTCCTGAAAATTGATCAAGATTTTATGATATGAACGGTGAGTACTGGGTGAGGTGTATTATAGGCCTGGAGGTGGGAAGCAGCCTAGAAAGTCCTCCTTTGCTCTTGAAATTTCTGGAGTTTCAGGGTTTTTTATATGTCAACTTGTTCTTGAAACTAATCATACTTCGAGCCTTTGCCAAAGCGTCGTTCATTTTTTTTTTACTTCATCGAGAAGAATCGACGAAAGGCGAGGGAAAGTTCCCCATTGCGGCGCTTCATTGTCGTTTCTTAGTTCTCTTTCTTTCAATGCGGAAAGTCAAGCTGATTCCGCGTCTCGAGAAATATAAAATTCCATCGGCGTGTGGCGGGCATGTGGAGTTTGGTCCATTTCACTATTTAACTTCTTTTCTTTCTCTCTTTTTATTAATCCCGAGGGGGTCTAAATAAAGAAATTAAATGAATAAAATGTTGTAAATTATTTCGGGGGGTGCATCAAGAGACGACCTAGCCCAACCTAAAGTTAAATTGGGGTCCCACCAAAATGGAGAAAATTGGCAGAATGGCGTGTGGTTCCCATGCGCCCGCAATTAAAACAAGGTTATAATAAGGTTTCGGCGATGTTTTTCTAAACATTCGCAGCAAAATAAAACAAGAGACAGCTAGGTCGACAGCCTGGCCCAAGAACGTGAGGTACAGCCAGCCACGCCCACAGTCGCCTCTCTGTTTCGTCCTTGTCATTTTGTTAGCACCACATCCTTGACCACGCGGAATTTAATTGTTTTTATCCGCATGGAGAAAGGGTAAAAAGTCATAAAAATAAAAATAAAAAAAAAGCTCTCACCTATGTCCATCGGGACACATTTGCCCTTAACTTATCTTGAATTATGTCCACCGTGGCACATTATACTCATGTTCCGGCCAAAACAATATTGTTTTTAGCGATGTCAACACTATTTGATTTTCTGACGTTTATGTAAACAAACTTTTAACAGTTCTCCTTTAGCAAAAAAAAAAAAAAACTTTCAACAATTTTCTTTGACAGAGTAGTAAATATATCACACGGATATAAATTTGAGATTTCTTGTGTCATATAAAAAGGTTTAGGGTAAATATGTCATAATGAGCATAGTTTTGAGTTTTGGTGACTTTTGCACCCAAGGACAAATGACACAAATTGTCCTCAAACTTTAGCCAAAAGTACAATGTGATCCAAGAATTTTAAATTTGTTTAATATGGTCCATGGACTTATAGTACATATTCAATATAGTTCTTGAACTATATGAAAATATTCAATATTGCCCTTGATATTGAATTAATAGAATGATAACATTGAAAATTTCATATAGTTCGGGGACTACACTAAACATGTATCAAAAGTCTAGAGACTATATTACATATTTGTTAAAATTCAGAGATTATATTGAACAAATTAAAAATTTAGAGATCATATTACACATTTAGTTAAAAGTCAAAAAATCATTTGTGTGATTATCCTTTATCTATACTAGTTAACATTTACCGAGTAAAATATTTTTTTCCCTTTGGGTCTTCCTCTGTTTTAATCTTTTTTCATGATTGGACGTCGTCTTCATCACTAAGAGGAGGAGAAATCAAGGAGAGGAAGTTTGACTAGGCCTTATATCTACGCGATTGCATCAGAGGCTTGAGTTTAAAGAAGCACTTTCCTCGCTTTCAGCCGGACGCAAACGTAACCGTCGCCCACAGCTTTAAGCTTCTAGACATTCTTCTTCTTCTTCTTCTTGATTTTTTCTGTATTACGCTGAAACGGCATCACCACCAGGTAGTCAATGGGTGCCGTTTCGATGTAGAATGAATACAATAAAGTGGCCTAGTGACGAACACGTCCTCCCTCTGCTTTACTTTCAGCTGAACCAACATGAACTTTTGTGGTGATTATAATAAGGGAACGACTTGTTTAAAGTTGAGCTGAAACAATGAATCAAGACATTACTTTGCGTTGCGTCCACGCTGACGACCTTGACATTGTTCGCCAACACATCCGCTTCGGAGCATGCTCTTTCCCCTGCATTCCTCATCAGACGAAACGTGTAGACAAATGCAGTTGCCTTCTCGCTTCTGAAGCATCAATCAAGAACTCATTCACATGCACCATGTGCTAGTCGCCGCAAATGCAAGACTAGTCGTTGATTAACACAAACACAATCGAATCCTACTTACAGCACAATGCTCCTGAGCTGCAACCCTGATTTTTTTAGATTACAGATACGCCTCTAAAACTCATCCTCCCTCAAGCACAATCCATGAAGGCACTTCTTTCATTGATCTAGACGAAAAGAGCACAAGATACGGGTGATTAGCTGTACAAGGGATCTTTGATAATCCAAAAGAACCCAAATGATTTCAATCTCACGTCACAATTCATGTGACATACCATTTGTAAATCTCCATTGAGAATAATCACGAGAAAAGCTTAATCAAGAAAGCTACTCAAGAACTGAGCAAAACTAGATAGGGCAACAGCACACCGCCTTTCTCTGCATTGCTTCGTCACTTACTTGATGCTAATACTATTTTAGAACGTCAGCAGCATTCTAAACTCATAGCACGACTCATGAACTTCCCTAATTTTCAATCTACATCTAGAGCTTATGTTGAGGTTTCTTATACTTTAAGGCAATGTAAGAACCTATACTCAATACCGAACTCAGCTACCCAGTGGGATCGTTAACAGTGAACCAGCCAGCCTTCTTCATGAGGGCTTTTTTAACTTGACCCTCATCTTGCTTGTTGCTAAAATGCCCTATTGACTAGGTATAATGAATTCCAGGGTGGGCCAGTTCCCCATTTGTGGAACCGGGAACCGCCCACCTAGTCTTGGACCCACACGGGAACCAGACTAACCGGTCCGGTCAGGTTCGGTACTTGGGTGGGTCCAGGAATTGGCCGAATCTCCTTTTTTATTTTCCTATTCCCTGCAATAATGCAAGTGTTTGCTTAGGCTAAACCACTACACTAGTGATGTTACTAGAACAAGCTCATGATAAGTTAAACACGATGATCATCTCCACGAAAAAAGGCTATAATGATCATCAAGAACCAAGTCTGTGAGTTCGCCACAAAGTTTGCCAATCATAACAATCACTACAAGAGTTTGCCACAAAGTTCACAAGCTTCACTTCAAATGCATTTACAATCTACATTACATATCACACGTTAAAAAGAGTTTGGCAAAAGTTCGCAAGAGCAAGCAAGCAAGCAAAGAATGGGAATAAAGGTTTTGGAATTTTGGAATAATAAGAATTTAAAAAAAATTAGCCCGGTCCAGGACTAATATTCACTAGTTCCAAATTTTAGAAACTAGGAACCGCCCAGAACTAGCAAGTTTGGTCTGATATTTTTGCTCACCCCTACTACAAGCCCCCAATGTAGCTGAAAATATATTGCCATAATTTGCCTAGTTTGTCCTCAAACTTATCAATGAAGAGATAAACAGTGATCTTTGGGGCATGCCGACTTCTACATGCATAAGGGGGGAGAAAATGCGATGTAGTATAAACTGTTACTTTGTCTGTTCAACTCTTTTGGCGGCAACCATTGTGCATGTCAGCCACACTCTCCCAAATGAAGATAACTGCTCATAGCTAAAAAGAAAGGTGACCACATTCGTTTGCTCTTATTTGTGGTTAACATCACCAAGTAGATACTGTAGCTCCTCCAGCTTTGCCTTTGTCACATCTAAGTCCAAGGTCACCTGTAGAACGGATCAGAAGATGGGAACGCCATTTCATTCCTAAGCGAAAAGAAAGAAATGAACATATCATAGAGCAACATTCTGACGAGTGCCATAGAGCTAAAAGTAAAGAACTGGGCCAATGGTCATGTTGTTTCATGCTTACAAAATAGGGAAAAATTTCTGGCAGCTAACTGACTATCCACATGCCAGCGCTCAAACATAAAAAAACAAATCAGAAAAATGTATGCACAGCAAAGAGATGACTAACACTTTCATTTTTCATAAACCGGTACATATAGAACGAATGAAAACTATACAGCAGGATCTGCGCCAACTGCAGGGAAAAGATTCTGACCTCCTTGAAGATTTCGCTGTAAGAAGACTCCACAAAGCCCTGCAATAACAATCTCAAGGTATCATCCCCATGATGTGGGCCAAAGTCGCACGCACCCACACGCATGCACACACACCAAGAGAGAGAGAGAGAGACCAATTTCTGGAATAGATGAAGAGATGCTCTGTTCGATTCTCCAATTTTTGCACGAAAAGTGTGGATCCCAAAGTTTTTGATTGCAAAAGCCATCATCATCAGAACAGATTCCTTTCCAAGTCCCTTGCCACGGCTAAGCTAGAAGAAATGAGACAATAATAAATGCAGCTAATACCAATGCACAACATATGGAATCAACAAAGAATATAATCAAATTGAAATAATTGAGTACGAATGATTTCCCAAATGTTCTGAGTCGACAGACTCATGTCACTTATAGTAAGTTATGCACTCCTAGGACCAATAGGAGCAGATAACCAAACAGATCTCAAAACAATATATGTAGTAAATAAGATCTATCCATATATTTTATGAATTGTGAGAGACAAAAGAATGTTTGTAAGTGCTAAGAGTAGCGATCAATGTAGATTATGATTCATTATAATGTCCGGAAAAATTGTGATAAAAATACTACATTTAACATTAGTTCCAGCCATTTGCTCAACACCTGGTTTCATCTCTCATCAATTTTTCTTATATATTTCAAAGAAAATCCTCTCATATCGAAAACCTGTACATGTTTGTTGATATTTTAGGAATATGATTCAACCAATTAGGTAACTGATTGTTAAAAGAAACTACAGAAAATCTTCGAGAGGACTGTCACGTCTAGAATAATATCAAGCTAATAAGATTTAATCAATTAGGTAATTGACTGTTAAGAGAAACTCCAGAAAATATTCAAGAGGACTGTCACATCTAGAATATTATCAAGCTAATAATAATTTCGATTGCTATGGATACAGTTAGTTTAGACTTAGTTACTCTGTACCATTGAGATCGACAACTCACCTAAGAAGGTAAGTTAAGCTACCAATTGCAATCCCATCCTATCAATCAGGAATGCTGGAAAAGAAAATCAAGTACCTCTTGGGTTCCGCAATCATTATCTCGATCTCTGCCATCTGGGGATCGTCCAAATCATTCATGTATATGTTCACATCACCAATCATGGCTGGAATTCAGACCCAAAAAGAAAAAAAATATGGCTGGAATAAGCACAACATTAGAACTCTTTTAACTATAAAATTGCAGCATGAGAGGAATACATTCAATAGAGTATTATCCTAGTTCAACCGGAAGGCCCAAATCCTTCATGAAAGAACAAGAATTCACATCAGAGTTCATATTTTTATGCAAAAAAATCAAGCATCCCGGTCTAAAGACACACGGTCCACATAAGCACCGTTATATCACAGACTACCATACCCGTCATTAGCAAATGCCTAACCTCCAAGTTGATCAATGACGGGTAAGGCGAACCTTCCTTTTCTTACCCTAAAGAATAGCCTTCACAAAGCTCCAATCTTTTCGGCCTTTCTCAGGATTTTCTTGTCCAACTAACGAGAAAACATACACGAAAAACGGACGACGATGACGCTCACCCTCGACATGGGGATTTCCTTGCACGTACTTCCCATCCACCATTTCCTTGTCCAATATGATAAACGTCTGCTCTGCAAGAACCATCCTCGCAATGTCAATTATGTAGAAGCAACGGGACAACCGCGAAAACGAAAGAGATTAGATAAAGAGAGGGGCGTGTAAAAAAAGCGAGCAACACAGCCCACATCTACTCCGCCAGGAAAGAACCCTAAACCAGACGGGTCAGCTCAATGCTCAGAAGCAAGGGAAAAAGATCGAAATTTGAAGCCCTAATCAGCAATCGGAGCCACAAAAACACCAACCCATTTGCAGCTAACATCCAGGGAAGCTCGCGAGCACGAAGCGATTCGAACGTACACACATACATGCACAAACCCAGATCGAAACACACACGCCCCCACAACACGGACAAAGATAGAGGACGTACTGAGGGGGTCGAGAGCCCACGAGCGCTGCATCTGGAACTCCTGATCGAGGGAGAGGGGCTCGGAACCGGTGGCGGCTAGGAGGGCCGGGTCTTGCATCCACTCGTGGTACCTGGGCACGTGCGCCGCCGCGTACGGCACCAGCACCGCCCGCTCCCCCACCAAGCTCGCTTCCATCCCCATCTTCTTCTTCTTCTCCGTCTTCTTCTTCTTCTTCTTCGCGTCGGCTTCCAGGGATCGACGACCGTCGCGGATGGTGTCCGAACGAGGCGGGTCGGGCCTTTTGACCCGTCGTTGCTTGCGAAGCCCAATCGAACCAGTTGCACTTACTTCATGAATTGGGAAAAATTGTCCACGAAACCCCCCTGAACTTTTCAATTTTACTATTTATAATTCTAAACTTTTTGTTAATTTGCCAATTGAGTCCGTTGCTCGCATGGACGCCAGCCGCGCCACTTAGCATAGTCAGCCGGAAATAGATAATTTTTAATGATATTTTTTTTTACTCTCGTTTTTCTCTTCTTTTCCTTTTTCTTCCTCCTTTTGCCGGTGATCATCTACTAGATATAGGCAATGGCCGACCCCCAACCATTACCAAGCAGGTTGAGCTCCTTTGGGCAAGGGTCACCGTCACCGTCACAGATGAGGCCCAGTCGGTGTGGGCAAGGCCCGGCAAGGGCTCCCCTTATCGGGCATCGCTTTTGCCCGGGCGACGCCCAGCAAGGCTACCTTAGCTTAGGTGAGAGCCAGCCTCTCCGAAGTAAGGGGAGCCCTCTCTCGACCAAGCCTCGCTTGTGGCAAGCGATGGCAACCCTTGCCCAGGCAGAAGAAAAAAGGAAAAAAAAATCATAAAACTTAATAAAATATCAAGACATATTAAAATAGTTTAAAAAAATTTCCACGTCAGCACGACCATACCACGTAAGACAATCGGTATTTACATTAAAGAATGCCAACCAAAATCAACTGGATGGACTCAATTGGTAAATCGACAAAAAGTTTATGAGAATTTAGGATTAAATTGATAAAAGTACAATAAATTTATGACTATTTGGATAATTTTTCCCTAATGAATTGTGATTCAATATTTTTGGGACAAACCGATTAGATATTATTCATTAGTATCGATAGAGTGAACATTCATAGATCAAATAATTTCTATCTATAGATTTATCGAGATTATATCAGCTTATGTGATGTCCATAAAGTTGCATTTTTGCACTCGGGATGGTGCAGTTATAAATGATCGAACCAAAATAAAATAAAATAAAATAAAAAAAAGTAGTCCCATCATATTGCAAATGCATGCTTGGAGAACCATTTGAATTTATTTCCCCCATTATCTTTAGTGGTCATTGTTGATTGTATATAGTGAATGCCATGATGCCACCTCAATATTCCACTATAAGTTTCTTAACAATCGATCCTCATCGTCGCCATATTAATTAGCGAGATATTCTATAACCAGTGCGGGCATACAAAGTGTCGAAACCTCTCATTCTCATGTCCAAAAAGTTGTTTTGGACATGTAATAACTTAGCTTCAAAGTGAAGCAAAACATAATGAACTCATGTCAAGTGAAAAGAGCATTTGTAGGACAAGAAGGAAAAAATGACAAGAATTGTCATCTTTGAGGGCTATCTTACCTTCAAAGCCAAGCACTAAAAGACTTTTCTAATCGGCTTCCTGAGTAGCTATGATGAGCAATCACTTTCACTTCCCAAAAATTCCTCAACAACCAACCCATCACATAAAAGTGTCACCAACAAGAGCTTGTCACTCAGGGTACCCAACTCATCTTCAGCTTCATCTCACCATCTTCTCTTCCACAATTCACAATGACCATGCCAATTCATCATCTGATCTTCTTCCTCTCTGTCCTCCTGTCCTCCTGTCCTGAACCTGCCTTCTCCGCTCACTGCACCACCACAACATCCACCAAGTCTTTCCAGAAATGCACCTCCCTCCCCACCCAGCAAGCTTCCCTGGCCTGGACCTTCCACCCCCGCAATGCGACCCTCGACCTCGCCTTCTTCGGCACGTTCATCTCCCCGTCCGGTTGGGTCGGGTGGGGGATCAACCCCACCTCCGCCGAGATGACCGGGACTCGCGCACTCATCGCCTTCCCGGACCCGAACTCAGGCCAGATCGTGCTCCTCCCATTCATCCTGGACCCGACGGTCAAGCTCCAAAAGGCACCGCTTCTTTCTCGCCCGCTTGACGACATCCACCTCTTGTCGTCTTCCGCCATGCTATACGGCGGGAAACTGGCCACGGTCCACAATGGAGCTCAAATTCAAATTTATGTCACATTAAAGCTTACTCCGAACAAGACACGAATCCATTTCGTTTGGAACCGCGGACTATATGTCCAAGGCTATTCACCAACCATTCACCCGACCACCGAGAATGATCTCTCGTCCATCGCCACGATTGATGTGCTGTCGGGATCCGCCGCTTCTCGGCACAGCAACATTGGAACTCTAAAGACGGTTCACGGGATCATAAATGCCGTCGCCTGGGGAATCCTGCTCCCTACCGGAATGGTGATCGCCCGGTACCTGAGGCATGTGCAGGCGCTAGGACCCGCGTGGTTCTATGCTCATGCTGGGATACAACTGTCCGCATTCTTCCTTGGAACCGTCGGGTTCGGCATCGGGATTAGGCTCGGGGAATTGTCTCCAGGAGTGGTTTACGGGCTCCACCGGAAGCTCGGGTTCACGGCTTTTTGCCTCGGTGCGCTCCAGACGTTGGCGCTTCTTTTCAGGCCCCGGACCACGCACAAGTTCAGGAAATACTGGAAATCATACCACCATTTTGTTGGGTATGCTTGTGTGGTAATAGGAGTCGTGAATGTCTTCCAAGGATTTGAAGCAATGGGCTTAGGCAGGTCCTACGAGAAGCTGAGCTACTGTTTGTGCCTGTCCACTTTGATTGGTGCGTGCATAGCCTTAGAGGTCAATAGCTGGGTGATTTTCTGTAGGAAGTCCAAGGAAGAGAAGATGAGGAGAGAGGGACTGATTGGTGGTTCTGAGAAAGCGAGTGGAAGCTACAGATTGAATTAACTCACAGAAAAAGTTCGATAGCAACTCGGAGTGTAATATGAAACTTTCTTCTTTCATCTTTCCTAAATCGGTTGGTTTCATTTCGAGAAATACAAGTATTGTCCGGTTAAAGAATCTCATCAGATCCAGGCTTTCATGTCTGAGAATTCTGTTTCCTCTGATACACACATTCCTACTTATGCGAGAGCTGATGATGTGGTTCCCGGTTACAAGTGATTCTATCCATCTTTTCGATCTGGTGCGTTTGCTCTTGCATCATTGGTTTCAGAGCCGACTCGTCGACTCGCATCAGGGTATGCTTGACATGACAGCTGAATTGGGGGATTCTGTACCTTAGTCAAAAACACAATTGTTTAGCTACTGAATTCTCACAGATGAGAAGTGAAATGCATATTCAAAGCACTTCATTGAGGATCTAGAGCGGCACGGCAATGAAAGCAACCAAAAAGTCCTATCGCAAGAGATCAGCAATGTGGTTCCTCGTGCTCCGCTGCGCGCCCTTTTGTATCTCGCCTTCTCTTTTATGCCATTATGACATTGTTCAAGAGAATAAAAACTCAAATGAATAGGTAACTGCTATTCATGAAACAAGGATTTGAGATTGAAGAAGGAAGAGGATATTCCCTACTAGTTATAGGATAATTACTTGCTCAAATTTGGATCAACCAGCTTTTGTAAATGAAAAGTACATAAAATCGATTACCCTCTATGACACCAGGAATTATGGTTACAAATTTATCTTCGAGACTGAAAAGAGTACAAAGGCGACATTCCACCTCCACAAATGCTTCTTTCTTTTTGGTAAAATCCATGATGTGCTTCTTTCACAACATGCAAATCGCCATCAATTGCGGCGATGCTAAGGCAGTCTCTCTTTAGGCCATCTTCATCATTAGAGGACTTTCAAAAAGATGATGCAAATAAAAGGTGATCACTTGAGAGAGGGAGAGAGATGCCTTTCTAAAAAGATTTACCTATTGGGACCTGAGCATAGTTAGTGCATGATCTGTTGGACCATGAGAAGATTGTCATTATCATCATCTCATTGTCCCTAAGAAGAAAATATTACTCAGCCAATGGGACCAGAGAGCTCCATCACAGCTCACAAGCCTGCTCTGTTCCACACACTTTCCTTCTATGTTGGGCCATCAAGCACATGATTACCAGTGAGTGCACTGTACTGGAAACTTCCCCATATGAAAAAGAAATCAAGGCTGACATCTTATGTATACAAACACATCAGTGACTGATGCTTTTCCTAGGGATCTGGTTAACCCAGTGAAGAAACGAAATGAGATGACAACCACATTAACCAGAGCAACATAAACTGGTCAACAGAATGAAATGTGTATGATAGCAATCAATAAGTTCACAGGGATTAAAACAACTTTTTACCAAGAACGTGAAAAGAAGAATAAGAAACTAATCTAAACCAAAATCCTGGATTACACAAGCAAACGCATAAGCAGATACGTCAAAGAAGTACTTCGTACCACGAGATGAAATCGAGTTCAAACCGCGCAAATACAAAGTAACTTGATGACTACTTGATGACAAACTTAGACTTTGCAATCAAATAAAGCTCAAATGTGTCTCATTAATAGTATCCACGGAAGAAAGAATCGAATTATGTAGTAGCTTATTCCCGGGACCCTACATGGGTATCCCTAAACGTTTTCACACTAGTAAATCAAGAATTCCAGTTACAATCTGCAGAAAGAAAGGAACCTGGACAAGAACTCACAACCTTGCCAGACAATTGACGAAATAAAAATCTAGGGGAAAAATTTTATCAGTCTATGCTTCTATGTATCGCCACCTCACCAAGGATGCATGATACATTTCCGACTATATCCGAAATCTAATTTTACATCACTCAAGTAGCAGAAAACAACCTAAAGTTGTACCTCAAAAAACTCAAGCCTCAACACAAAATCCTTGTGTAACTTCTATCTGTAAGTTTAATTTTCCAAAAGACACTCCCGTTAGCTCTAAACAACCAATTTCTTTGACCAAAGTTTTAGAGAGAGATCCCAAATCATAGTTCACCAGCTTCACCAATTTCTTCTTCACCTACTGCATTCTGAATGTATGGAGACGACCTCCCTAGGAAGCAATGCCTGATGCAAAAAAATGGCAAACTTGTTAGATCAAAATGCTGAATATTTTGTATACACAATTACTAAAAACTTAAATTGAGGGAAGAAAAGATGGACCTGTGTTTAACAATAAATTACTGTTGAATGAAAGCAACTTCTAACATGAAATGGTGATACAAAGGATTTTCACTTTCCAACAAGAAATAATATTTCTATACAAAAGCTGCCTGAACTTCGACCTGTAGACAAGGACAGGAGGATAACGACCTCAGTTGGAGGAAATTGACAACTCTACAGAAGCATGCGGAAACACATATGCATACATGTGATACACGATCATCGGGAAAAAACCAACAGGTACTAGCTACAATGTCTCATGTGATAAAGGTGATTCAAACTTTTAACTTGGACCACGAAATGGCTATAAATTCTAAATAAAATATGGTCAACATTCACTACTGATATATCCCAACAGATAAATGCTTAAGCACAACAAAAGTCCATCAATCACAGCCGCACACTATAAAAGCAATTCAACTTCAGATGCAACAAGTATTCAATGCCCTCATTGCCTGTCTAGTGTTATAACCATCTCCTCCCTAATATCAACACGTGAAAGTCCCAATCCTGGCTCCATTTTCCTTCATTAAGAAATGCCTCTCTCTCTCTCTCTCTCTCTCTCTGAGTTGATCAAAGCAATTCAGAAGTGACTTTGGGACATTACAATTTATAATTACATATGTACATTAAAAATTCTCACGATGGTTCGGAAAGACCATAGATTATCCTTCCCCTACACCAACATAAACAAACAAGGAATATTAGTCGGTTTAGAAATAAGCATTTGGACGTACAACTTGGGCCTCTAAGACGTGACCTATCGATTGACATCCTCCAACACTCCACCTTGTCATATATTCCATACATCATACTAGATGGATATCGAGATATAATTGAATGAGCATTTAGGACCTTAACTATATTGTCGGTTTCATTAAAAGGAAAATGAATGCTTTACTCCTGTGTAGCCATATCTCTTTATTTCCCTCTCTTGATTTTTGTGGGAAATGAAGGAGGTGAAGAAGAGAGCTAAGAGAAACATTGGGAGGAAGGACTAAACTGAAAAAGACCCAAAACCCAATAGTATATAATATTCTAAAGATAATTTCACAAACACTGTCTACTCTAATGAAATTAAGAGAGGGTTTTCCACTGCACTCCAACACACAAGGGGTATTTCTTTGAAAATGGAACCAATCCTCCACATTTAATGGGAGTGCACAGCAGATTTCAGAAAGCATGGGGAGTCCATTAACTTTCATTAAACAGGGGTGTTCTTATGTACCTTTTCTTTCAAGTAGGAAACAAAGAAATTATTAGCATACTACACATGTTGGAGAGTAGACAAAGTCAATGCAACAGACTCTTGGAACGTAAAAGCACCTCAAATGGCATTTCTAATATATTAGCATTTGCCAATGCATTGGCTTCCGTGAGAGAGAGACACTCACACAGAGAGACACAGGGAGAACTTAAAGTAGCACAACAGCAGAAGAAGTGCCAGAAGCTGCCAATATGAGGGTAACAATTTAGTACTACTATGACATTTGCTCCCTAGCATGAAAACCCATCTGTCACTATGGACTAGAAACTAGTGTTTTTTTTTTTTTTTTTGTAAGGAAACTAGAAACTAGTGTTTTTAAACACATAACCCAAAAACAGCACAAAGTTCATGATTTCGCATGTTGACATTTTCAGTCTGTGCTCTGCTACAACGGAAAAAAGATTAAACCTTCACTAGTATATTAAGCCATCAAGCCATACAGATAGACATGAAAATGTTTTTGGGGTTTCATATTATTCACTAATCAACCAGAAACTAGTTCTTGATAAATCTAGTTGTGCTCCTGCATCTCACACGCAGACTTCGAAAACTGAGCTGAATCAATGCATTGAATAAATCTTGTTGCAAATTATGTAAAATTTTCCAAGATGTTATCTCAAAACATATGAGTAGAGAAATAAAAAGCACATTGACCATTTCATTCATGAAAGTTTTGACAGTTTCATGACCTCAGTTCCAATTTCACAAGGGATCCTAGTTCTGCTTTTGGGTCATATTAAGTACATGCAAAGGTCAAATAGTACTCGAGACAAGCCTAAATGTTTTGATATCCTAATCCGGAATCAAGGGTCAGATGAATTTGTGAGCATATACCCAGGAATCACAGCACAGCTGGTACTGGTAGCACCAAAAGAGTAGACAGACAAATTTTACGCTTACCCTCATTATCCCCGAAAAGACTTGTACTGGATCTTTAAGACAACCATGAAATAAAGGTTCAATTGAAATTTGCAATTCTGAAGGCATATGCAACTGCATTAATTACAGAAGCTAAACTCTTGAAGAAAGTTCTCGTGCACATGCAGCTACAACCTAAAAGCTCAGCCATGTGAAAGTTAAGGTTCTTAACACAACTATCTCGCCCAACACAAACCCACCCAAATACAGCCACAGTAGGAGATAAAGCCCTCAAGAAAATTCTCAGCACATATGCTGCTGGAAAAGCTTCACCAGGTAAAAGTTAAGCTTTCTTATGCACTTACTTATCCGCCCCAGAAAAAGACCACACAAAACCATTACATTATTAAGGAGAAAACAGTGCAATCAGCCTATCACCATATGCCAAAGGATAAATCATGGCAGCATGGTGTAGCACCACCAGGAATTAACAGCCAACACTGTCAAATTGGATGGTCCAAAGGATCTTTGGGGATGACATAATAGGGTTCTAAGCCATATGTAAAACTTTCACATACCAAGCAACCTCATAAGTAAATGAAGTTATACCTATTGTCCTAATGGGCCAGTGGAATCAGTGGGACACCCTGGGATTTCATCATTTAGGATCATCTTAAGAAAAACTCTAATAACAACAGATTAGAATCTCGGGTAATAGTTATCTATTTTTTTCCTTAATTTGAGGACATAAATCATCTACTTCAGGAACAGGCTTAGTCATGGCAGAAGAATGGTGGCTAGCAATTCAAAAAAAGGGAAGAACTTGTGGCATTTGTGATAGACTGTAATAGAGATAGAGGAGACAAAATTAATGGATAATGAGTATTTCTTTTAACAGCGTGAAATATTTGTCTCAGATAGTTGAATCAAAACAACTGACTAATTTGAAATGCGCCCCTAAAAGAATGATCAAACAAATATACCAGGATAAAAGAATTGTTCTTCCCTATGGAAAGGAAAATAAAAGGTTCTTTCAAAAAAAAAAAAATCCTTGTTGAGGAATCGCCAAGAAGTACTAAAAGAGTCTAATAAATTGCATGGAGATCTCAGAGGGAGACATTACCTCTAGTTCACTCTCTTATTGACGCTGTAATCACCAACATAACCTGGAGAACTTTTAGCTGAAACATCTGAAGCAGCATTGCCAATTCCATAACCAAATGAACCAGATCCTCCCCTCTCAGGATTTGGCGGGCGCCAAGTAGCATCACCATACACTGAACCACTTGCATAGAGGTCTGCAAAGGCACCATCATAAACACCATTTGATGTACCATATGATGATGTCAAGGGGCCACCAGACCTGCTGTTTCTTCCATACCCCACACTGCCCAGTGCGTAGCTGTTGCTACCACCTCCATAACCAAAATTTGCACTATCATTGGAGGCGCTGTTTCCACCACCTTGAGCAGTAATTGGTGAAGAGGCCCAATTAATAGCACTACCGCCAAAGCTGTTTCCTCCGATGCTCAAATTTCCTCCTGTATTGGTGTTGGAGCTTGTAGGGTTCGTGGCCTGATTCAGGCCCCCATTTCCCCAGAGATTCCGAGTCACTGAGCTGAAGAAAGAAGAGCTTCCTCCATTGCCTCCTTCGAATCCAACCGTGCTGTTAAATCTATTGGAATTGCCAACGTAATAAGGATTCAGTCCCCGGCCATAGCTGATGTTGTTACTGAAATTTGTAGTGCCGCCATAATTTGGGTTAAGCCCTGTCTCAAAATTCATGCCAAATGCTGGGTATCCACTTCGACCTCCTGCAACCGGACTAAACCTACCATCCATCCTAAGTCCATATCCTCCCACAGCACTTGGGGTATATCCCTGAGTGTATCCACTGAGAAAGCTATTGACACGACTCATCCCATAATTATACCCACCAAGTGGGCTACGACTTGGACCTGGTGATAGCTCCTTGGGAACTGCTCTCTTCACCTCAACCATTTTGCCATTCAGTTCATGAAAAGTATTGAGCAACACCTTGTCCGCAGCTTCCTCTGTATCATAAGTGATGAACCCAAAGCCTCTAGGCCTCTGGGTGTTGTGATCATACATTACCACAACATCTGTGACTGTACCAAATTGCTCGAAGTACTTCTTGAAGTCACTCTCAGTTACTGTGGATGCTAAACCTCCTACAAAAATCTTCTTGGTGCGGCCAGGGCCAGGAGAACTATGAATGCTGCCGCTGTTCCTACTCAGAATATTCTGGTCATCCCTAGGAACAGCTTTCTTAGCCTCGACCTGAGGACACAGAACTTGATGATCAAGAATAAACCTCATGTAACTGCAATGTACTAGCTCCGAAATCTCCAATTGAGAGAATATGGGACAAAGAATGTACTCATACAGAAGGAGAAGGGAAAAAAAAAAGAGAAAAAGGAAGTGTTTGCAAATATCACATTGAGTTTCAAATTTAGTTGAATACAGAATCCTGCAATTACAATGTTGGACTTGTAATCTCAATAGAAAGTCGAAGCATTTACATCACCATGTATAACAATTCATAATTAACCCTCAAGAAAGAAATACCAGAGTAATAAGTAGACATGCTGAGATCACTCACTCACCATCCGGCCATCGATGTTGTGCTTATCCTTGATGACTCTTTCGGCAACAGCCGGATCCGCAAAAACGACGAAACCGAAACCACGGGCGCGACCCGTGGTTCGATCCTTCATGATGATTGCCTCCACCACCTCTCCATAAGCACCGAAGTACTCCTTCAATCTGTCCTCATTAGTGTCCCACGATATTCCACCGATGAATAGCTTCCCATTATCAGATTGCATTGCCTCTACAATTCAAGATAATCATCTCATCAATCAAAACACCCGCCAATCAATCCGAAATACTCACAATACCAAGAGAGCAAAAGGTGAGCACTTTAAAGACGGAATGAAAAACCCATTTCCACTAGAAACCACACAGTCCGTATAAGATCCACCCGATTTCGATCCACAATTGAAAACCGATAAATCAAGCAAATCGAGCAACCAAAAACTGTCCGCAAATCAGAACCGAATTCACCCAAACACCATCCACCCAAAAACCGAAAAGGAGCAATCAAAAATGCACACACGCGACCAATCCCAGAACACATATCAATACCTTCTGTCGACAGATGAGCACGAACCGCGAGCTCGATGCCAAGCCAAACAAATAAATTATCCAAAAAAAAATACAATCTTCAGATTCAAGACCGAAGCAGCATAAGATCCTCGCCTCGCCGACCCCAGAACTCAATCCCACCTAATCAAAACAAACAACCGAGCCCATCCAATCCATCAAGATCCAAAACAACCCAATTCTTGAAGATCGAAAACGACCCACGTCCAGATTCGGACCGATCAGGACACAAACCCCGGAGACTCCGAATCTCGCGACGACACCGCTAAGATCTGACGACCGGAACAAGAACGACAACAACAGCCGGAACTGAGGGCATGATCTCCATATGCCCCCCCCCCCCCCCCCACCCCACCAAACCACAGCCCGTGTCCGTGAATCAATCGTTTTTATTCCCGATAAAATTCCAAATGCATATTCAAGTGCCCAGGAAACCAAAATATGCTTTTCTTTTTTTATTTTCCTTTATTTTTTCCCCCCACTTTCTTCCTTCCTTTTTCCTCAGAAAGAGAGAGAGAAGAAGAAGGAGGAGGAGGAGGAAGAGCTGAGAGGAAAGAGAGAGGAGAAGGAGAAGGATTGCAGCATCCGGTGAATGGAGTATATATAGACTTTGATATATTGAAATTTCTTCCTTCCTTTTTTTTTTTTTTTACGAATTTTCGAGAAAAAATCCGATCTTTTTTTTTTTGCTTTTTTACCAATGCGGGGGGAGATGGATTTGGTTCGAAGAAATTGGTGGAAGAAGGGAGGAGCAGAAAAAATTGAGGAATTTTCTCTTTCGGTATTTTTCAGCGCTGAATCTGGTGATAAAAATGGAGGGGGAGACGGCTTGGCTTTTCGCTCCCTTTTATACTTATTGGAGAGACACGGCCGTGTTGCGCGCTCGCACCGGGCCGTCCCCTGTGCCATCCCACTGGCGGGGGAGGCTGGCCGTCGATCTTGCTGACTTCTTCCTCCTCCTCCTCCTCCCCCCCCCCCGGGGCGTCGACCGGGGGGCGATCGGGGCCGAGTTCCTTCCTCGGGTTCGGCGGCCGGGGCGGGTCGAGACGGGGCGGGAAAATGCGCGGGCCCGGTTGCCGCCATGTCCCGTCGTCGCCCGACTTGGTAAGTGGGGTGTTCGGCGGAAACGTGGCGTCCGGGGCATGTGATCCCGATCATGCATCCTCATCCATAAATTTATCTCGCCAAACAAGATATGAGCGTTACCTTCCAAACAGTACGAGCCCGGTTTGCTACATGTCCCGTCATCACCTGACTTGATACCTAGCGTCCAATAAAAACACGGCATTTAGGGGTATGTTATCCTAACCCTGCATCCTCATTCCTAGCTTTATCTCACCAGACAAAATATGAGTGTTCTATTCCAAATAATATGAGCCCGGTTGCTACATGTCCAGCAATCGCCCAACTAGGTAACTGCCATCCAATAAAAACACGACACGTGGGGGGTATGTAATCCCGACTCTATGTTATCGTCCCTAAATTTATCTCGCCAAACAAGATATGAGTGTTACCTGCAAAACAATACGAGCCTAGTCGCTTCATATCCCATCATCACCAGACCTGGTAAGTGGCGTCCAATAAAAACATGGCATTCAGGGGTATGTAATCCCGAACCTATGCCCATGTTCCTAAATTCATCTGGCCAGACAAGATACGAGCGTTACCTTCCAAACATGTTGGCATGCCAGATGGATTCACATTTCCTCGATAAAAAGGGTAGTTGCGAGATTAGCAAACCCGTCGATAAAGCCCGTTAGAGCTCCAGAAGCTGGAAAGCTTCTCCAGACAAGGCAATAAAAATGCAATTTACCAATTCACCATATCACTGTCATTTGCGACACGGCTCGACTACAAATAACCCCCTTCTATTGCCATGCCGCGTCACAAAAGGATTTAATTTCGGAACTTCGGTCGGCCTATTTGGCTAAACACCGGAACGTTCTCTTTCGATCGAAAGGGCACGGGTGCTCTCCATCCTGATGTGCGACTCCATATGTGGAAAGGATGAAAGATTGCTTGCCCCCTTTTGGGCAAAGGCTCAAAGCCATGTACACAAACATGATCATACATGAGAGACTTTAGATTACTTAGGGGAGGGGGAAAAGGGGGTGAAAAATATACAATAAAAGAGTGGGGGAGGGGACAAATCAGCAAGGATGGTGAGGAGAATGTTTGAATCAAAAGGTTGTATACAAGGCAAGGCAATCTCATGGGTGTTGGTTGGATTTTGGAGGGTTTGCAATTTGAGAATGGCGTTGACTTTTGAAGGGTCAATGCAATCTTTTTCCCCCCTTTTCCTTTCCTTCTCCGTCTCTCTCTCTCTCTCTCTTTTTCCGTACGCGGAGAGAGGGAGTTGCGTCAATATTTGCCTTGTGTAAGGGGTCGTTTTCTTTGATCAGCATACCATGTTTTTTCACATTTTTTGGTGATCATTTTCTTGGCAATTTTTTCTTTCCTCTTATGATGTCCAAGCACAAAGTTCATTAATTTTTTTTCCAATAATGATATTATTATTCTCTATTTTTTGATTTCCCCTCTCCTTCTGTTTTCATTTAGGGAGATGCGCTCGAAATTAATAATGTTTTTTTTTACGAATTTAGCTGCCAAAAATATGTAATTTTTGGGGGAAATAATCATAATACTAGAAATACTTGGCATTGAACTTTAGGATTTCGCTCTTACTGGGATTTGTTTCTTGTCATGGAGCTGTGACTAAGCCCAGATTCATTACTTTGTCGTTAAGCCGACGATCTTGCTCGAGATTTTCATGAAAATGTGCCAGAACTTTTTCTTGGCTCGACGTGTCCACAAAGTCATTGCACTTGGTAGGCGATCGCAAAGTGTTTGGATTCCCACACTGAATTCATCATCATAAAATCAATTAGCCCCGTGAACAACAACGGCGTGCCATTTCTAAGATCTCTCTCTTTTTTTTTTTTTTTAGAGTGATTTCCTGGACGATTTTTTCATCGAACAAACACATATTGTATTTCTACATGCACAAACATCTACAAGTCCAATCAAAAGAAAGATGGTGCACGAACTACAGAAACTTATCAGATCATGGATTCACGATATCAACTTGTTTGTGCAATCGAGCTACAAAAGAGAATAAAGCAAATGGAGAAAACCCAAAATTTGGTAAAGTCTTAATAAACGAAATTACTTATATAACCAAATAAAATGGGCAAAATATTAATAAATTGCAAAAATTGACCGACAATATTCGGGCAATTAAGTCAGCAACACCCCTTCGTGCACCCCACTAAAAAAAAGTCATTGTTTTTAGGCATGTTTGGGTGGCAAATGGCCGGTCCTTTTTTTCTTAATTTTTTTATATTTCATTCATTTGCTGTTTAATTATAGGCCAAAATCTCTCCCAACTAATCCCATAGCTTCACCATTAATTTTGATTAAGAGATATTAATTTCATATAAAAAGCTTATGATCAAATCGGAGGTCACCCCGACCTTAATTATTAGTCCAAGCAAAAGGGCTCGGTTTATTCATGAATTCCCCCATTAATTCTATTTTTGAAACGGATTAGTTTTTAACGCGATCGAATAGCTTTTTCCATATGGTCCGGAATCATAACAGTTTTGGTGGTTCTTATGAAAGCGGGGAGCTCGGACCACATCTCAAAAGCAAAGAATTCAGGCCACACGGAACCGGAACCCCGTCAATGACGATACGGAGGGCACGAGCAAAGTCGAATTTTCTCAATTTGAGATTTGTTGCGAGGGTTTTACTAGATGGTTTGCCTTGTGTGTCGAAATATCGTACATCGCTTGCTTGTCACGTTGGTCGGGCGTTTTCGTACCGATAATGACCGACGAAACACGAGCTACATGCAAACTTTGAATGGGGTGAAAGTCTTCCTAGGTCCTTCTCCAGTCAGCCTGCAATGCCTGAGAAAATTCAAGCAAATGGACTAATTAAGGAGGAGTTAGGTGCCTTGAGCTATTACTTTCAACAAGAAAATGCTGGCATTTGTTCCTTTTTCTCTCTTCTTTTCTTTCCATTTGGTCTAAGCTTGGGTTGTCTACGGCGACTAATTTTGCTCTCGTAGTCGTAGCAGCGAAAATTATTGTAGAAAAAAGTAATGCTGCCCAATTTTCAGGATTGGTTATTATGCTTCATCTTTGTGCAGTCAAAAATGAAATTCAATTGTAAATATATATATAAAAAAAAGGGAACAAAGAAAACCAAAACATAGTTATAGTTCAAGTGATCCAATTATCATATACTAAGCATTTAATTAGGAATGTGCGACTTGTCAGGTCTTACGTAATCTTTCGCGAGAACAGACTGAACCCGGTTAATTTCAGGTAATACATTTTTGTTTGTTGATTGTGTCGCTAGAGCTAACACAATTATCACACGAGTATCGCAAACCCGAATTTGCTAATCTCGTGCTGAGGCTGAGTTGTGTGCTCGTGTTGTGCAGAAAATCGT
The DNA here is from genome assembly GCA_024733475.1 of Syzygium grande. Classification (NCBI taxonomy): domain Eukaryota; kingdom Viridiplantae; phylum Streptophyta; class Magnoliopsida; order Myrtales; family Myrtaceae; genus Syzygium; species Syzygium grande. Next base: position 5,515,229 of record JAMXDD010000010.1, on the reverse strand, counting down.
CACCGGATGTTTGAATTGTCGATGGTGTATTTGAAAAAAAAAACAGTGTATCTAATAAAGTATTCAATATAGTGTATTTAAAAAAGGGTGAGAAAGTGCAATTATATTTCACCTATAAATGATGTAGAAAAATCATATATAAAGTATAGGCCAAAGTACATTTTTTTGGGGGCCAATACTCTTTAAGTAAAGTAAATTAAAATCATTACAGGGGTTGGGGAGGCATTACAGGTTATACAAACATATACATATACAAATATATATATGGATTTAGCAAATATATATATATAAATATATATATGGAGGGGTTGTGACGAATGATAATATAGAAGCTGGCATGTTAGCTGGTCTTCCACAATAAGGTTAATTTTTCTTTTATACGAATTTCATGCATTGGTTTTTGGCTTTGCCTCTTTATTAACGCCTGATTTATGCACATTAATATCTGCGTGACCCTTTTATATTTACCCACGCAACAGCCACTCGACACCCGAAAGCAATCATTGGGTGCTTCGAGATCAAGAGAGTGCAAGTTGCAACCAATGCTTTTGACATCTTTTTATAACTGGGGACACCAATGAATGCATTTTGACCTTAATTGTCTAGTTTAGATCTAGAGTTACCAAAGGGTAAAAAGTTGATTCCATAGGGTAACCACGAGTACTTAGCTAATTATCTCAAGAGTACCAACTCAAAGGCATTAATACATATGTGGTATATTTTGTTTAATTTTGAATTATATATGTGTGGGTATAATATTATTTAGTAGATGCCTATAACTATTATTTGGGGCCATACACATAAGTTAGATATTATTTTTTAGAGTTTTAAGGGGACTCTAAACTTATAGAATATCAAGAAGTTCTCGACCGTGCCCATTCCTCGTACCGATCAGAAATTGAGCGAACCTTTGGCGTATTGAGAAAAGAGTGGAGGACTCAAAAGAATATGGCAAGCTATCCGTACAAAAAAGCAACAAAAAGTTGTGGGTAGCAACAGTGACTTTATATAATTATGTACGAAGAAACTCCATGACCCGAATCCCAACTATGGACATGTATTTGAACCATTGATTTAAATGAGGGGTTGGTGCTTCAATTTGATAATGCATTGTTTGACGTAACAAGTTCATGAAATTGTTATAAGTTTAGTATAAAATTGAGGGTGCTTGTAATTTTGGAGAGTTCGTCTTCCTTTCCATGGCATATGTGATCATGTTTGTTATAAGGAAATTATTCCCTTTTTAATTGAGAAAGAGTCCACTTCAATGTGATTTTTTTACATTCATCAATTCATTAATACAACGCTATATTTGCCGAATATGATTTTTTTAACATTTACAAATCTGTTAAATATTTTTTCAACATTCAAACCGTAAAAATTGCAATCATTGTTTTTTTTTTTCCAATTTTAAACAAATGACAATTAAAAAAATTTAAATTGGCTCCATTAAACACCGCATAAAACATCAAATGACTTTTCACGTATAGTCTTTTCCGTACGGCAATCATATCAAAAATGCTTCCCAATACATTTTTCCCAATTACAATCGTCAAACATTCAATCACTTTCGCTCGCCGTAGGAACATTTTGCTCTAAATAAGCTTTTGAAATGATAAAGTTCTCTCAAACTCACCCTAAATATTGTCATTCTCTTCTATGACGCGCATTCCTTGTGCGGTGCGACTTAGCAACATGCATTTCATGGAAATCAATCACTACACTAGTGCCTTAAAAAATAAGTCGAAAACGAGGTGAAAATAATCAAACCCATCTTGTTCTTTCTGTCCCTTAAACTTGTCCATTACAAGCGACTTCATTTCCCGTTTCATTCCACTTCATTATTCACTTCTGTAGCTAAAGGTTTGGTTGATGCTTGACGATAGTACATTCCACTCCAGTGCAGAAAGCACCTGCTTTTTCACAGGCAAAACATACATGGGATCTACTTGGAGGGGGTGCAGGGTACGTAGTAATTAAGTAATCCATTTCGATGTAATTAAGAACTAATTATCCTTGGAAAACCCCAAAACAAAAAAAAATTAATAAAAAAGAGGGAGAGAGAGAGAGAGAGAGAGAAGGGAAAGAACCGGTGAGGCATAATTCTTGTGTTACCCACTCACACAGCAATCACAGCTCTCACCCACATCCACATGTGGAAAAAGAGAAGAAGAAAGACCCCTTTGCTCTTCCAATCTCATCATGTGATTATGGAGCATCCAACCCCCACCTCCGCTCTCTTTCTATCCAAAAGGCAGGCAAACATCTTCTCTCCCTCTATTCATCTCTTTCAATATAACTCCAATACTGTAATTGTAACCTGTGAATGACATTTGATAAGTTATGTATGATGGGCAAGACAAGAGCAACCACTTCTCAGCTCGGTACCCGACACGACTCGACCCAACATAATCCGACCCACCCAGACTTGCTCGTTGATCTTGAGTCTTGATTCGTCAGTTGGATTCAGGTAGAGAGTCTAAAAGAAAAATAATGGTACGGCATTAATAGTTGCGCACTGTCGATCAGAGATTCAGCTTGTTTAAACTACTTGTTAGAACAAAGATGAGAGGCTCATTGCGGATTGCAGATTAGGTGCCCGAGAAGTTCAGATCAGAATTCAGATACGCGTAATTATGTCCATCTTCGATTAGTTTGCGTCGATGTGCATGCTTCAAAGATAACACCTCTTCGTTTAGAAGATCAGTCTGGCGTTCCTCTCTGCATCATCACTATCAATAGCTGACGCAAATTAGCATATAGGACCTCAATGCCTCACTGTTTTAAATTTCAAGCCTACCTTCACGTTCAAATCAGCTTGCTACATGTGAGAATAAGAGCAGCCACCATCAGTTTCTCAACCCGTGCGAGCAAAACTGCCGCAGAAGAAACAAATGACGGACTCCAGGTGACCGTAAAACAGCCCCTACCCCTTGCCGAGCTTACTAAATCGATGAATGAAAAGCAGCAGAGTTCTAAGAATACAGAAGTAGCATCCATCTTTCACTAGTACCACAAAAATTATCAATCCCAAATACCAAAGATCCTCCACAAACACCACATTGTAGATTCTAGCTTGTTGTCCCATTTCAAGAAAGATCTTAAGCAAAAACTGAGGGTAGAAAATCGCATATTCACGTTAAAATGTCATTTGTTTGGTTCCTACTGTGACCAATTTTGCTACGGCAACCATGTAAAGCTCTTAAACAATCCGCAAACTTTCAAAAACTGATGACTGCAACATTCTGGAAAGCAAGTGACATTGCTAAAGCTTCAGCAGCCCCAGCTCCCGAAAATCTTTCTCCATTCATTGTCAACACTAATATTTAGTAATCTAAAAAATCGCCAAATCATTGCTAAAACTTCAGCAGCCCCAGCTTTCAAAAAACTCTCTACTCATTATCAACACTAATACTTAGTTATACAGACAGCCGCTGAATCAAGCAACCTAGCTAAGACCACAGCTGTTAAGGCAAAATTTTAAGCACTGGCACCATAGTATTTAAGAAAAAATAAAGAAGGAAAGAAAAGGTAGCTTTTATCTCATTCAACATAATGGTTTTAAAAGTGCCAACAGAAACATCATCAGAAGCAAAAAGAACACATAAACAGCAACTGCAGAGATAAAGCTCCCTCAACCTCGGCATAGACCTATATTAAGTTGATGAAGATGACTATACATCCAACCCGGCAAGTAATCCTAATGACTGAAGCTGAAAACTCCATATGCAAAGTGATAAGTTTATATTAGCAATATGTATCGACCTCGAGCAAATTCGAATTCCCCATCCCAGAAGCAGCTGAACACAGACATGATACACAATTTACCTATTTGTCTGTCCTCAAATATACCTATTCTTGCACTTCAACCACTTCAACCACAAATGAAGCAAAATGTGGCTAGTTTTATTCCAATCACAATTTCAAATTCAAAAATACATCAGCTGATAATCTACCCAGAGGCTCCCAGTATAATTAACAAAATGACCATGTTTTCACCTTTTTTGAATTCAGTTTTACCTTCTTTTCTCTGTGGAAAAAAACAACAGCATAGTCTACTACCAAATAAGGAACCTTTCCAGGGTTTTTAAGTATCCTTAGAATTTACATCGAAACTGTAGCCTTTGACCAAATATCTTAAACAATGTGACAATTATGAAAATAGAGATCCTAAACAAGAAACAGCCACATCTTTTGGAAAGTGAAAGAACATATCTGCTCCAGCAATAACATAAAGCCGGACTTCCAGAGACTATCACTGTCTGCTTATTTATAGCACACAACCTATTGCCAAGGAGGGTTCAAATTCTCTTTTACAGAAGGAGATCTGGAATCCAAACTCCCATCTCTACCAAACCTGGACATGCTCCTGACACTTTTGGGAGTCCGAGTTCCAGGGCTTGCGCCTCGATAACTGGCTCGAAGTGATTCATCAACTGAAGATGTAGACCTGGAAATCGCATTCCTGACAAACTTCTGGGCGGCAGGAGAAAGAGTCCGCATACTTGGACTGGCACTCCCCCCTCTGGCAGGTGATGGCAGTGGTGGCTTCTGGAACATTTTAGACCTGTCCCTCAACTTTCGAGCAGCCTCTCTGGAAAGCAGATGAGCCTTTACATCTCGTGCTGGTGCCGATGGGATCATGAAGTGAGGCCGGTCTCCACTACCACCGATATCAATAGGTGTGTCCTCGGGCTCCAACCTCAACGGCGTTCCGTCGATTTCACCCCACGTGATGAATGGCGACTCATCAACACCCGACATAGGTGAAGGAGTCCTAACAAAACTATAGCCATTCTCGGCCATTTTACCGGACTCGACATAAAATGGATTAGGGGTCTTCCTCAAGTCGTCCAGGTCATACTTCTTAACCTTGTCCCCGTCCCTAGCCGACTTCGGCATCGGAGAAGCACCCGCAATCGGCGTATACAAAACCTCGACCGTGCCATCATCTTTCGGCCTCGAATCCATTATCTTACCATGAAACCTAGTATTAGGATAACTCACTTCCTTAGTTAAACCCTTGAGCCTAACAGCCATTTCCTCCTCCGTCAACGGAGCCTCCCCCCGATCAGCAGGATGGTACATCAAGAGATTCTTGGGCGTATATTTCCACCCTTCCAAAGTACTCACCGGCTGATCCGACGTCCCGTACCCGTCCGTAATCCTGTCCCTCTCGACGCCCTCGATCGCCTTCACATCCTCCTTCTCGCCTTCCAGCAAGAACCCGTACCTCTCCTTCTTCTTCTTGTTGACCTTCTCCAGAATCTTCGAGAAGCTCTCGTTATCCTCGCTCGTGTACCGCCTAAAGAACTCGTCCAGCGACAGCGAGGCATCGATGCCGGCATCGCCCTCCTCCTCCCCCACTTCTAAACCACCTAGCCCCTCGCCGCCCAAGGCGGCGGCGCCGGCGGCGCCCCCAGGAGTCCTCGGGGTCTTACCGTCGAACTCGTCGAGAGGGGTGAAATTGCGGGCGAAGGTGGAGCCCGGGGTCAGGGTCTGCGTCCTGCCCCGGGCGCTCGTGCTGCCACCGCCGGCCGCCGCCCTCCGGCCGCGGCGCTCCATGATCTTGAGCTGGGCGTCGCGGATTTGGACGGGGTCGCCGGTCCGGATGGCCTCGAGCCAGTCGAGGCGGTCGCGGAGCTTCGATATGTCGGGGAAGAAGTCGCGCTCGATGATCCGCTCAATCGCCGACACGTAGGAGTCCTCGTCGAGGACCGCGGGCCGCTTCCGGGGGTTCGCCGGAGGCGGCGGCGGCGGGGAGGGGGCGGCGGCGGCGGCGGGGGCGGCGGCGGTCGGGGGCTGTAGGGAGGATTCGCCGCCGGGGGCCGGCGATGGGGAGGGGAGGTGGCGAGGGGAGTGGCCGGGAGAGAGGAGCATCGTTGCCGGGAGAGGAAAGATCGGAGCTTTCTTTTGGGGGGTGAAGTGAGGGAATTGGAAGAGGAAGCGGAGGTCCGATTTAGGGTTTTCTGATTCCGGCCCCCAATTTGAAGAAGAAGATGAAGATGACGGATACGCGTTTTTAATTCTTTACTGGATTTTTTTCTATTTGATATTAATTTGGAGCGGTTTTTTCGGTTTTTTTTCTGTTTTTTTTGCTCTTTCGGGCAAATTGTTTAGAAATTACACGAAAGAAGGGCTAATTCAAAAAAAAAAGAAAGTACAAACTTTTAGTTTGAGTAACGATTCTGATCAAAACTTTTTTTTTTTTGTCTTCGTAAAAAAGTACCAATTTCAGGTCTAGTGACAATTTGGGCCCCGACTTTTTTTTTATCTCATAAAAAATTACTAACTTTCGCTTTTATCCCAAATCTAGCCCCCGTAAGCTTAGCGGATTTTATCCATGACGTCTCTCGACGAGTGGTGGTCTAGAGTTTCAGATTACGACAAAATAACAAAGTCTAATAAGGGAGATTCAATATGATAATCTTTTTTACTTACCAGTGAAGTGAAAGAGACGAACAGTTTTACCGTTATTTTTCAAGTTGTGGTTTAAAGAAGAAGATAATGAATAGTGCTTTAAATCCAATAAGCAAACTACGTAGATTTTTTGCTAAGATAGAATAGTCAAGTTGGATAATTAATGGTTCTAAGTCAAGGAGAGCCAAATTTGGGATTTAAATGAAAGTTTGTGTTTTTTAACGAGACAAAAAAAAAAGTTGGGACCAGAATTGCCACTCAACCTAAATTTGATGTTTTTTGTGGAATTAGACCCACGAAAGAATTGTTCTTATTTATTACTTCTAGTTACAAAATTTTTTCTCCAAAATCAGAAACGTTATATATTTTTTTTAAATTCATGTTTCGCATTGAATGAAAAATCCAATTACGAGGGTCACAAAAATTTTGAAAAACTAAAAGTAGGAACTCATCCTAAAAAATAACTCGTACATCGAATATAGTCATGGCCACGGTTCGAAACCGACCGGTTCCGGTTCGGAACCGGCGGTTTCGGTTCGTGGCCAAGCATGAATCGGAACCGAACCTACCGGTTCAGATTTTTTTTTCTTCCTCCTCCATAGGCCATAGCGGGGGGGCGGAGGTCGCCGCCCGGCCTGAGGTGCGGGCCTCGCCGGCGTCGGGCGAGGGCCGCCCTACGCTGGGGGCGGCCGGCCTCGCCAGACGGGCGAGGGCTCGACCTCCGGCGTGAGGGTGAGGCCGACCGCCAGACCGGCGCCGGCCTCGCCGCTTCGGTGCCCGGCCGGCCGGCTCGGCGCCGTGAGGCTCGACCACTCAATCGGGCGAGGCCGGCCTCGCCGACTCCGGCTCGGCCTCGACCTCGCAAGAATCGGCGAGGCCGACCTCGCCAGTCGAGGTCGCCGCCCCGCCGCCTCTTTCGCTTTTTTTTTTTTTTTTTGTGGAACCGGGCCGAATCCGGCGGTTCCAGCCGGTTCCAAATTTTTGGAACCGAACCGGGCCAAGATGAGCCCGCAGGCGGTTCCGTTCGGAACCACGGGCCCGGTCAACGGGCCGGTTCCGGGCCAAAACCGGCCCGTAGCCACCTCTAATCGAATATGTGCACTTTGGGTATTTTCTCGAAAAATTACTTCAAGGAAATTTGCGAATAAGCAACTTTTGCAAATGCGCTAATAACTTGATAAGCAAATTTGGTCCGTCAGAAAAAACAGAAAAGGAAAGGAAACAATTTTGACACATTGTCCTGATCAAAAATTGTAAAAAAAAAATCCACAGGCACATCAACAATCATTAAAAATCTGCATGAGACTTCTGAAAAATTGGCAGTAGGGTTAAACCCTGATTCAGCATGAACCGCAAGTAAGATTATGAACAATCAAGCCCAACATAAATTTGAAGTGCAGTCGAGGTTTGGATACGAGCGGATACATCAGTCAGCATTCCATGCGTTCTCCAATTTGCAGATTGCTGGTGTTCTTCTTGTAGCGGCATCGCCGTTTCCGTGTTCAGCTCCGACTCCATCTAATTCTCTGGTTCCTAGGTCGAAAAACGCCAGATTGATCAACGGGAATGGGCTTTGTTGAACATGTTAAAAAATGGAGCAGACGTGCATCAGAATGCTATCTCAACTTTGCATTCATCTTTCGGCGGCCTTGGGACTGAGATATTTCGAGGGGCGGACGTCATAGACGACGCTTTCCATCGGATCCAACATCAGGAAATGCCCGCAACCGGGAACAGAACACGCCACGACCCCCAGGCCTTCACTCTCTGGTCTCGGCCACCCATTTGCTGGGTCAGCATGCTGGGGGTGTGTTGATTCAATGCAGCAAAGCACGGAAGAAGCGGCAACAATTCCCGAATGCAGTGCGACTCCAGAGTGATTTGTACTAGTTTAGTACCGGCTTCAGTTCCAGGAAACGGTAATTAGGTCGACCGGATCGACCCGTGAGGTCGAAATGAGATGAAAGCATGTCCGGGCTGCAAACTAGATGGCAATGATTCTGCGCAGTCTTGTCTGTTAGTCCAATCTCTTCATTAAGATCCTTATTCCGTTACCAATTCAGCGTTTGCTTTTTTGAATGTACGACAAGTTGTCTCGAATGATCATGTGATTGAGAATCACCACATTAAAATGTCCAGCTGCGACAGGCGGCCCGTTAAGGGTGTTATGAACCCGGGAAACAAAAAAAACTTCTCGTGATAAACGATCGCAAAAGTTATTACCTTTCTCCTTAAACCTGCCCTGGAAACCAAATCTTTTCCATGCGAAAATTTTCCTGTCAAGACGCAGCTGTCCTGAACAGCTTAAAAAGCCCAATTGAGGGCAGATGTTTAAAATCCCTGGACAGATAGGAACCCACTTATGCAGTTACTAATCCTGAGGCCTCATTTTGGGTTCTTGAATTGGGCTTTTTCATCATCCGACAGTATTGGAACCCTGAAATCCACGAGAACTTCTCGGTCCTCAAGGACTGACACATTCCTAGCCCATTTATCCTACTGATTGCTTCCCAGATGTCCTTCTCATGCTCATCACTCATCAGCCTGCCTGTCTCTGTCAATACAGCAAAGATTTTTCCTAAAAGCGCACGCGCTCACGAGGCCATCACTCTAAAACTGCAATTGCCATTTCAGGGTCAATAAAATATTTGCAAAATCACAGTAGGATCCACGCCTCCTATCGTATTCATGCAACAATTGACGCCAAGCCCCACATGGAGAGCGCTATGCAATGCAAATCTGGCCTCAGTGGCCCAAGAAAGTCAATATTCCTATGAGCAGAGCAGCGACTTGATTGTCGTATCACAACCACCATGTTCTTTTCCCTTTCCTTCTTCAAATATGTGGGGAACCTATCGACTCGCAAGAAAACAGAAAAGGCAAGGCAAGACAAGACAAACATACAACTCTGCTTGAATCCTAAAACCCCACCAATGCCTCACTGTCCTCCATTTCAGGGTCTACTTAGTTGGTTGAAGCTGACAACTTTATGAATGTTTTTGTGGGCTATCATCTGTCCCCCACTCACATATCAATCTAATCTAAGCGGAAGCTACGCTGCACAAAGAGATCAGATGGATATTTCTATTCCAGGTAGTGTCTTACCGACACGTGAACCAATCAAAGATTCTTCAAAACTATATCGTCTTCCTCCTCTTATGTTGCGTGAAAGCGTCGCAAATCAATTAGACCGTATTGACTTCAAACGTTTCAGAAGCAAGAGGGCCACGGAAACTTTAACAGCGTCATTCTGAGTGACAGCGCAGCTAATTACCGGAAAACTTGCATTGCATGAGCATGGACCCACGTTTGAGTTGGTAACGTAGGGTCTATGCAAAAAATTAAGAAAAGCAAAGATCAATCATATGATCATCGGGACCCCCCGCAAAGCCATGCGCAAAAGAAGGGGGAGTAAACAAAAGCCACATGATCGCTGATAGTGACCCAAAGAGTGTATATATATCATTGGATATAGAATTTGTGATTTCTTCTTTTATGTACCAAGCAAAAACATCCTTTCTTTTCGATTCCCTGTAGGCAAATATGTACTTAAAAACAACAGCTTCTCGCATTCTTCTTTCTCTGCACAATTTCTTTACTTCCTTTCTTCAACTATAACAGCAAGACTACTATCACTAAACTTCTCCTCTAACACACCTGCTTGTGCCTTTGATTCTGTATAAAACCCCTGTAGTGGAATTAGCTTCTTCTCTGTATCAATTCTTTTGCCTGACCTACTTTCGCCGGTGAAACACGAGGACTTCACATCGCGCTTCCCTCCTGAGCAGCTAGTTGAAACCGCAGAAAAGATAGAAGGAAAAAGAAAAGAGAGAAAAGTCCGGTTGTATGTCGAACTCGCCAGATAGAATTCGAGTTCTTTGGTCCTCTATAGTTGCTTTTTTTTCTCCTGGTTGTCTATGTAACTGTTGAAATTCCAGTCCCTATTGCAGATGCGAATGGGCTGTCAGGAAGATTAACTCCTTGGCTGCGACAAAGTGGGAAACAAAAGAGAGAAATCAAATCAGACATGCTAAATAATTAGAAGAAAATCAATCAAAATGACCGAGTTTTAATTTTGATCCCCGCTATAGTGAATTCATGTAGTAATAAAAATGAAAAAAACACAAATTTCAGCAGCATAGTTATGACACTACGTTTCAGCATGTCCGAGAATCATAGTAGATTTTTACCTATCCTGGTCAGTACAATTAGTGACCCGCAGCGACATTTTGCTGGTGTTGCTCGAACCATCTTGTACGAAATCTAGGAAGTGATTAAAATGATCAGCTGATAAGGACTGTGCTGGTTCTTCATGGCCTACTTAGAAAGAACGAGTCATCAGAAATTAAACGACATCATCAAAGATGGGAGGAAAAAATGAATTAGTGAGAGCAGCATAGAGAGAAGGCCGAAAAGATAAAAGAGGAGCGATAAAAAGAGGTGCAAAGATGCATTTCAGACCTTCTGAAGGGTTCAATTGGTCCATTGAATGCCCAAAATATAAAGGGCGGGCCAAAGCTTTCGGCGCTATATGAAATTCTGCAAAGCGTCTCCTCTCGAGTTCAAGTGCAGTTTCATGCTCTTGGATAACCTCCTTCCTAAGGAATCTTGAATTATCACAACTTCTTGGCACTGAAAAACAATAGTTTTGGTCACATGAACTAATAAAAACGCATAGATCAAGAAGAGTCCGTGTAAAAGAAACATGAACCATCACTGTATCCACTCACTTGACTGAATATCAGTCTCCCCTTCTATAAGGTGCTGATTGTAATTAAATGTGAGATTCTGCATTTTCTCCATACACCTTCTGCACATACGTAAATTTCAAACTGTCAAAACAGATCACGAGATAAAGGGAAAGCACCTTTATTATTCAGTTCTTACACAGTACGCTTAACATAGAAACCAGTGAAAAGGAAACAACAACCGACACTGCTAACTGAAATTACGAATTAATACCTGGTTCATATTTATTATAGTACAAAATTTGTTTCTTTTAGCATCCAAAAAGGCGTATGTACTATAGTTGGTCGACCAACTATCACAAAGTGAAAAAATAGTATATGTTGGTATTAAATGTACACTAGAATGACGTAAATAATGGTAAATAAAGAAAGGGAGCACACAGCACTGTCACATAACTCAAAACAGCTGGATATTACTAGGTCAAGCACTTATGAAAAGTTCGTCCAGATGGTGATAGTTTTATTTTGTTTATTCTTAAATAGAGTACCAAAAGGTAAAAGAATGCACAATTTATTCAAATTAATGATTGTTTTTTTACTTAATATATCGCGATATCACCCCTAAAAGTGCACACCAAACGAAATGATCAAGCAACAAACCACCAATCAAACAAGGTTAACAAATGACTACACAAACGACTACAACGATGAATGACAACAAAGGCACACCAATACAACGTTTGGAAATACGTAAGTGTTTACCTGTCAAAAAGCCTCGACTTCTCCTTGTACGGTTTCACAAGAACACGTGCGTTACATATAAAGTGAGGATTTCCCTTGGCCAAAACCTGCTTGGCCGTTTCCGCAAAGACAAACGTGACGAATCCAAACATCCTTTTCTGTTGGCAAGGAATCCTAACATCTTGAACAGGTCCAAAATTGCTGCATCAAAGTAACCAATGGGTTATTCACAATTTGAGGTGCTTCTGGCAGAAAAGTACGCAGGAAATAATCTTCCATACTTGAAGTAATGCGAAACGTCTTGTTCTGTAAAGACGCTCTCCGCCGGAAACGTAAGATATATCTGCCGAGAACCAGAGTTTACACCTGGATCACTTCTTTCACTTGTATACTCCAAGTACTTCTGAGCATCCTCCAACAAAATCACAGAGTGTTGGCCATGCGGTCTGGCGACATTTTAGGAACAAAGTTAAAAGCTAGAACACTTGCACAAAACGTCTGAAAACCTCTAAATTTACGGGAAGTATATACCTGTCAATGAGACAAATGCTGTTCCTAAGCCGAGAAAGAAGCTTCGACAAACTAAAACCAGCCTTGCCATGTCTTTGGCTCTCCGTTAGGTACCCCTCGGCCTGAAGTGTCCTCCCATACTTCTCATAATACAACATGGGTAAAGAAGCGATTGAAACGGGCATTCCTCCCCCTTGACTTCAAAAGATCAGTAAGCTCCAATTCTAGTTTGTCAAGAGACCCTTGAATAAATGCATGATCATCATTCCCTGTCTCATTGTAATTTGCATTAAAATGCTGTGAAAAACTCTCCGGCATAAGATGGCCGTGAAAGTACCGACAGTTGTTCCCGTGCTTGCAAAACCCCTTATTGAAGTAATGGCAAATCTTAACAGGAAAATCTGGTAAACTCGGGAGATCTACGGCTCGATTTTGCACAAATCGCAGCCTCGGGGAAATAATAACTCCCCATAAACTCCGAACAGCCGGAGTTGGCAAACTCAGCAGGGTCCTCCAAACCCAAGTGGCGAACTTGGTTTATGAGATGAAAATCATCAGGGACGTGACCACCAGGAACCTGCGATTCCCAGTATGGGCTGGAGATTCGGAGAGACGATCGAGGTGAAAGTGCAGGGGCTGACGCTGGTGAGAACGGAGTGAATTGCACAGGAATTTCCGCGACAGACTGAATATTCGCCGTCGGTGTAGAATTCACATGGGGTAACATATTAACAGATACTGCCGGTTTAGACAATCCCAGTTCGGATTTTGCTTTGGTAATCAAGGAGTGAATCGCATTATCAGGGCTGAAGGCGAGCCTGATCATCTCGCGTTCGCCGTGATCTTGCAAAAGAAGATATCCAATGATCTTCGAGACATTCTCGGGGCTCGAGTTTCTGGATCCTGTCGTACACAACTTTGGTGGACTCCGAAAAGTCCATCTCAATCCTGCAAAGAGCTAGAACTTTAGAGAGTATGCATGAGTTGCAAACAACTGATACGGCAAAAAGACAGAGAAGGGTGAAACGGTTGCAGATCCGGCAACCAAGATATTATTATAATCCCGCAAAAATGCATTCAAAGTTATTCCAGGACATTTGGGGTGTCGAAATTGATGATTTTAGCGAAAACGCCAATGAGTAACTTTCTTTGCCCCGAAAATGCACGATGCTGTGTATTATATTCATTCTCTCTGCTGTTCTTTTCCTATACAAGGAAAGTAATATAGACGCAGGGGAAAGATTATAACCAAGAGAGGGCCAATCAAAATTTCCAGAAAAAAAAAATCCGGAAAATTAAGCAATTTTGGAAATTCATTTATCGAGAAAATGGCAAAGATAAACTTCTGAATCGTCAATTTATGACGCCTAACTAATAGCTATCAGGAAAAAGAAAGAAGAAGACCTCACGATTTTACGCCGAACAAAAATGAGATTTTTTTTTTTTTCATTTCTCTAAGAACCGGAGCAACAATGCAAAAAAAAAAAAAAAAAAAAACAAAAAACTCAACCACTTTCTCTTTCCTGTTTTGACTAAAAACTCGCAATTTCCCCTACTCTATCCATTTCCATTTCTAAGAAAAACTGATCAAATTATAGATATCTCCGCAAGTGACCCTACATGAAGGAACAGTTTGGTTAAATTTTCCAGTTTGAAAGACAAATAACAAAACAAAAACATAACCGGACCATGACTGTCTGCAGGAACCGAAAGGCTTTTCCAAGTCTCTAACATCCTGAGAACAAACTCCAAACCGCAGTAAAGAAAATGAGAACAAGACCAAAAATTTATCCTCTGCTTTTTCCCCAAGAACAGCAACACGACAGGATTTCAGAATTTTTCACTTTCATTACCGCTTCTTTTCCAGAAAATTTTATCCACGCCAAGAACAGAAGCAACGCGAAGTCGAACTCGCACAACAAGGACAAAAACATGAAAGGGTTATCGTTTATAATCCTCAAATCACTGCTTCTAACCCAAAAACAAAGAAGACAATCATTTGGAAGGAAAACACAACCCATTTCCAGAACCACATCAAATAATAGGCCAACAATGAAACCAGAAGATAGATATAGAGATACAAAAACACACGTATATGCATACAAAACCAAATTCAGAGGGACAACCGCCCTCGAAACCCGTGTATTCCAAAGCAATTAAACCCCACAAACAGGAAAAATGCAGTCAAACAACACGAAGTTCATGTCTTGACCCTGCTCTTCCTTTTGCCAAAAAAAAAAAAAAGAGAAGAGAGGCACATGACGATACATACGTACCACGTAACTCACCGCCAAACCCTTTCAGCAAGGCCTTCTCTGGAGAAAACCAAAATTCAGACGAACCAATCCATGGCCCTTAACCCTCCTCTCTGCCTCTCTCTCTCCCTCTCTGTTTTTTAGGGGGGTGGGGCGCTATTTTTAACTGGGTGTTCCCGAGTTCAACCTTTCACAGCAATAGCGACAACGCGCCCTTTAAAATAAGGGAGGCGGACAAAAAAAACACCCAAGGAAAGCTTAAAAATTTTGGAGAAAAGGGGAGGAGAGAAAAAAAAAAAAAACTGACATAATGGATAGCTACAAAAGGAGAGAGCGCCATGTCCTTTCTCGCTCCGAAACGAGACTCCGCCCCACCTCACGCACACCCCTTTTTATATAAAACACGCGCGCCCCCGCTCCCGCACACACGCAGCAACAGCAACAGCAACAGCAACGACTTTATCTCGAACGTAATCAAGAGAAGAAAAAAAATAAGAAGAAGAAGAAGAAGAAGAAGAAGAGATGAAAACAGAAGCACCGAAAAATGACCGGCAGAAAGTTCGAATTTTTAATCGCTCCCCGCCTGCAATTTCTTAAACGCCCGTCATATCCTCGGCTGCCGTCGCTCGAGCCACGGCCAGGGATTTCTCGAAAAAGGAACGATTTTTTTCCCGCGATTTATTATCCTCTCGAGGCGTTAAATAGCGAGAGAATTAAGATAATGATTGATTGGGGAGATTTCCTCTTTTTTTTTTTTCTTTTTGGGCTAAAAATTAATTAGAGATAAATGGACGAGCGGGGGCGGGGGAGAGGGTGGGTGGGTGGGGGTGATTTACAGGGTGTACTTCGGCCCCGAGAAAATTACGGGGGACGCGCCTGGATTCCCGAAACGGGCATGCGGTGGGGGCGGGCGGCGGGGATTGACCGAAACGCCCTCGCGGGGGGGGGGGGGGTGGGGGCGGCGAAATGTCGAGACTGCCCCTCTCGGCCAGTTCGTGCGTATCTCTGTGCTGTGGCTTACGGGGCCGCGGAGCTGAGAATCTGTCGGCTCCGCTTGTCGAGTTGGGGGGGGGGGGGGGGGCAGTTATGCGCTGCGGCGAGCTCACGGCTTCCCGTATCGGTGCGGGCGAATCCCGACCGTTGATCACCGCGATTCTCTTCGTTTTCTAAATTTGCCCCCTTTTTTTGGTCTTTTTGATGACGATTGGCATCGTTTGAGCGGGGCGTCTCTTGTGGAACGCTGAGCGCTGTAGATTCGGGACGCGCTAAAGGAAAACGACCACGGTTCCGGCGTTCGATTGATCATCACGATGATCGGGCGACGCGTGTCTGATATCTCTGTACACGAGTCGCGAGAGATTTTCGGGGATAGATAATTCGGGGCCGGGGATCATTGACGTGTCCAACGGCTAAAAAGGGGGCCGACCGGACGTGTTTGTACGGCAGTTTCTACGACTACTAGAGAGGCGACGGTTGGAAAGCCGTCACTGAAAAACACGGGAGAGGACAGTCCCGCACACGTCACGGACAACCTCGAAAGAAGAAACGATAATCTTGAGCACACGATCAATCGCGACGATGATTAGATGACGTGGCATCTGATCCCTCTATTCGAGCAATCGATTTCTTCTTCTTTATTTTTTTGGGTCAAGCAGTCAAATTGACTATGCTATGGACGTGTATATTAATACCGGAAGGTCTAAATTCGAATGACAGTAAACATTTCGGTATCAAAATCGTTTCGTAAAAGGTTTTTATAGACGTGCTTTCTTTTTTTTTCGGCCACCGTACGGTTTTCTCCCCCGCGGGCCGGGTCGAGCCGGTCCGGTCCGACCGGCGGCCCGGCCCGGCCCGGTCTGGCGCATCACCATCATCTGCATGCCTTCCGTGATTAGCGGTCGGTAATAATTGCCCCCCCCCCCCCAAAAAAAATTTCAGAACGGTAAAGAAAATGAAAACGATTGTAATTGCCGCGGTGCAAGCATGCACGTACATGTTCCTGGACCGGCCATATCTAAAGATGAAAGTAATGATGATTCGAAGTTGAACCGGGAGTCGTCGGAGTTCGTTATTTTTTATTTTCCATTTTTTTATTTTTTTTTTATAGATTAGAGGAGAAATTGGGGAGAAGGGCAAATCGGTCAAGCGAGCCCCATCTTTAAAATTTCCCTGATACGTTGGGATCTCGCGGATTAAACGGGAGATTATCTCGCTAATGAATCCGTTAAGGCTTTCCTAATTTGCCGGTCTCTCGGCAAGTAAATAGTAACCCTCTTTTTACTCGGTTATTTTTCCAATTTTCAAAAATCAGTTTTTTTTTCCCTTCGCCCAGCGAAAATTTAAAAAAGGACTCCTCTCCCTTGCTGCCACGTCAGCATTCGGTGTGGAAATTTATTTGTTCATGGTGGTTTAACACTAAGTACCGTGACATGAGACAATTCCGACAATTGCAATTATATTTAATTATAAACCCCGCAAAAAAAAAAATTAGATCATCGATCGATTATGTTGTTAGCACGTACATAAAAGACGTTTCAGGAAAAAAAATTAGATTAAATAAATTAATTGTGATTATGATGCCAGATTATTTATGCTTTGATGGAGACGTATTAATTTAATTTTAATTTTTTTTTTGGTTTGATTTTTCCAGAAATGATGGGGGTTATAAGATTTCATTGAAACAGTAGTGCAGGCCAGCCGAAAATTAATGGACCCCAAAAAAAAAAAGTTTAGGGTCGACATGATTAGGGGAGGGAGTTTAGTGGCACACATTTTGGAGATCATGCTCGGCTATGATAACTTAAATAAGAACAAGTTTATTTATTAGCAAATCATAATGACGATATCTAAATATTATTCGTTTCTAGGAAAATAAAATACATAGAAATAAACGTCTTAATAAAGCCCAATTCTCAGTTATAGTCGTATATTCGGGAAAGATACACGCCTTTCATTGAATTGCTTTATTTTTTGGATATATGGTGGAGTCGGGGATTTGACGTGTTACATCCCACGTAGAATAGCCGGGAGAGGTGTAGCTATATCGAGTGAAAAAAAAATCACAAAAAGGTAAGGCAGAATGGTTATTATCGTATGGAATGACAAGTTACAATCGCTAATCACGTGCTGCATCAATCACCGCGATATTTCTAACTATCAAATTATTTGTTCTCATGAGTTACATTTACATGGACTGCACTAGACAACCATATTTCTTAAAATATATAATATATATATTGGAAAAAAAGACATATCCTATGATTTGAGAGTACCCAATAATTTCAGCGACAGAGGAGAATTTTCTTGATTTACGTCCACAAACCGTAGTCGGTTTGAAGACGTATGTTCTCTTGTCATAATGAACTTATTAAAATAATAATAAAAATTGTCAAGACCAAAAAATAATATTAATAATAACAGAAATGTCCCAATGTCCTCCTCCAACAATTTAAAATGCAGAAAGTCTTTTTTTTTTTTTACACAAATCGCTTGATTAAAAAAAGTGTTTAGGAAAAAAAATGGGAAAATTGTTTCGTGGGAGGCAGTGGTGGGAGCGTGCTGGCATTGGTGGGTTTAAGGGGCAAAACACAGTTTAACAAATAATTAATTTAATTTAATTTAATTAAGATTAAAATGGGGAGACAATTAATTAATAAGCATCGTAATCAGTGTAAGCATTGATAGCTCCAAGAGTTTGAGTAATGTTAGTGCCGTGCTCAAAAGGTTGCTTAAGCAGTGCGATGCCGAAATTCGATGTCGAGTCAATTTCCATTTATTTTATTTTATTTTATTTATTAAATTTTATTAGTGGGTATTTTATTGATATTCTCACGTTGATTTCGAAGACTTCGTTATGAATGTCGTGCGTGACTTCGCTGTCTCGAAGGTTGGACTTCGTTGGAGCAACGAAGATAACGAGAGAGACCTCTCGGTCGCTTAATCTTTGTTTAGTCATCTAATTTTGTTTGAATCGTGGATTTAGGCGTCGGAAGAGCCATGTCCGAGACAACCCGAGAAGGAAATAACAAAATCCCCTCCTATAAATTTAGCTAATCATATCAAATTATATGACATAACACGATATCATCACGGTAAATTGCATAAATTACAACTTATGTCTCCCTCTAGAGGTGGCAAAGCGGTAGCCCAAGAGTAATTTCTTTAACTTCATAGGTTTGGAATGAATATTGAATCCTCGTCAAACGTTTTATGTTGTTCGGATCGATGGTTTAGATCCAATGCTTTTGGTTACTAGGGATTTTGTCATATCATATTGTTTATATTATCCTCACATAATTAATAAAGCAATATTAGGATAAATTTCATTCTCATATATTTAAGAGCCCCAAGCAAATTTGAAACTCACAATCAAAGACACCAATAGATGCTAAACAGAAGCTACATATATGTGTGTGTATATCTATATATAGCTTTTGGGTAATGGGGATTTTATAGTATTATTTTAATAAAGTCCAAATGAGCAATCAAAGGAAGCAAAATCATCGAGGGCTCCCATTGGGCACACTTGTCACGATCGATCAATCGCCATAAGAAACTCATTATGAAAGCTGACCTCATTAGCCCCCTTTTCTTATCTTTCTCTTTGAATCTTATCCAATCAAATAAGATTGTTTTTTACCCAAAATTATTGGATGCTAATCATAGTCGCAGCTCCCACCATGTTCTTATGCATGTTACCAAAATAATGGCAATTCCTTCTTTCTTGTTTTTGGGTACACTCGGGACTTGGACTTGGGTCAATTCTCATTGGCTTTTCGCATGGTTCCTCCCAAAAGATCTTTCTATTTTTGGGATGAAAACCGGCATGGGTTATTGGTATCATGGAAATTAAATTAAAGCGGATTCGTTGTATCATATCGATCTCTGCCTTTTGCTAGTGCGATGGATATGACTAGTGCAAAAGAAATACACATGGTTTGCACATTTTTGGGTTTTTATTATTAGTTCGATTTCTTTAGAAATGAGAAAGATAGATACCTTTACCAAATTTAATGATGTCCACGTCAACTTTCGATATAATAAAATCAGATGTCGACATAAATATCCAAAGCGAAATCTGTCATCCTCACGCAACTAGATATCGGCGACCCAAGTTACACACTGAGCCGCCCTTTGGTGATGGTTGATTGGATGAGAGTAAAATTTGAAATTTTGAGTTTCCATTCATGTTCAATCTGTATAGATTGTGAGCGTTAGAAACCTAAGGCAATATCAAACGCTTAAGGTGGAATTTCTTGTCATTTTGCAAAACTTTTTATCCAAGAATTTTAAGGCCATGCCTATCTAACGGCCCAAGGCCCATCAAGAAGGCCCATCCACGTCGCTACAAGCCTACAACACAAGTCTCCTAGCCTCCTGTTAACTATCATGAGAAGACGAAGCTTTTCTCTTTTCCCTTTTCTTGTTTTTTTTTTCCTCTTTTTGCACGTGTGATTAGGTTAGCATGCCAATTAACATAGCATCACGTGACATATTGATGCAATAAAACTGACCAAATTCGCATGCAATAGAACTGACCAAATTCGCGTCCTTGTTGGCGAAACATGGGGATGCAATTATTTGCATGATACCCTTTGTCCAAAGAAGTATATATATAAATATATATATTATAATTCGCGACTCATTAAGTCTCTTGAATTGAACAAAATCCTTCTCAAACCGTATCTTCTTAACGAAGTGGTTACTATTTGTGTCCCGATATCTCGTACCGAGAATAATGTTTGCCTTTAAAAAGGTAGCTCACTCCATCTTTTTTTCACATAATTCTCGATTCAAATTCTATTGTCACAATCAATAATTTTATCAGGTAAGTAACTAAATGATGCTAGAAATCAGCAAAATATTACCTTACATTGACGAAAAAAAAGACAATAACCCCTTACATTTATATTTTCCAATTGGACTTTATGATAAGAATTAATGAATTAAATTGCCATACGACCACATTCCGCTAATTTTTCTGCCTCCGGCGGGGCTTGGCAATGCCTAATTTGTGCGAACCGGACCATCCGACTACATAAATTTATGAAACTATCACTCTCGATCTAAAAAAATTAATATAAAGTCGAGGTCAAACACATTAGAAAAGGTGTGGTCCTGAAGCACCACTAACAATGGAAAGGCGACTGAGGATCTTAGGCACCACATGCTGCACATGCATCTGTACGGTGGCCATTGACCGGACCTATTTTATGTAACTTCTTTTATTCATTCATAAATATAATACACGAAAACCCTTTTTTCTCCTTGTAATCTCCTATTTATTTGAATATCTAATTAAACTCGCTACTTCAGCAATATAAATAGAATTCGATCGATTCCATCTGTATTGCTTAATGTAAAGTAAATTTATAATTCGAACATCTAAATAGATTTCAACGCGCGATTAATTTGATTTGCGAACTTTGGTGAATCGTGAAATACTATGAATACAATTCATGGATACGGAACTTAGCTAAGAGGGCAATGAACTTGTCTGTACAAGTACACGAGGATGGATGGAGGACTCGTGGGCGTCGAGTCGGTTGACCCGAAGTGGGTGTCATGGGTTGACCGCGTACACATACAACACATGTAGACCTATCTCTCTCTCTCTCTCTCCCCCATTTCGACATCCTTTTATACTCTCTGTGTCTCTCTCTCCCTCCCTCTGTGATTCTTCAGTCCCAAATGTAGAAAAGTTCCCAAAATTCGTCTGTCAAGGTAAGCTGACAGATCTTTCTATGTTTTGTTTTTCTATGGTTTCCCAGCTGTTTTGTTGTTGCAGAGCTCTGAGAAAGGTAAAGGAGGGCGTTTGTATGAAAGGAGACGAAAAGTTGGAGACTTTTTCACCGCCCCCTCGTTTTAATTTTGTTGGGTGGTTCTTGTTTTTGGTTTTTTCTTTCCCAATTTTGGATATGGCGTTGCCATA
This sequence comes from Syzygium grande, assembly GCA_024733475.1. Taxonomy (NCBI): domain Eukaryota; kingdom Viridiplantae; phylum Streptophyta; class Magnoliopsida; order Myrtales; family Myrtaceae; genus Syzygium; species Syzygium grande. The sequence continues at coordinate 5,493,684 of JAMXDD010000010.1, read as the reverse complement.
AATACTGGGTATTGATTTTTGTGCTGTTTGCTGGTCATCATGTCGTTCCATAGGTGAAAGGTTGGAGTTGAATTGATTTGCTGTTGTTGTTGATCTTTGTCGTGTAGAATTGATTTGGGAGATGAGCAAAGCGCAGCCACCTGAGCCTCTTGATTTCTTCATCTGGACTGTTGAGGTACGCAAATTTCTGAGGGTTCTTGATTGATTAGCTTTTGGTTGACTTTGCCTGCAGTTCCTTTTTCTTGTCTTTTGGTAGATATGGTATCGATTTTCAAGGCCAAGAAAGTTTTGGGTTCTTGATTCTTCTCTTTTTCTTTTCCCTTTTGAGAAGAAAAGCGTTTCTGTTTCTTTAATGTTGAATGTTGCCTTTATACAAGGAATCGGAATGTGTAATTTTAGTGATGAGTGAATTGGGGGGAGGTCAATGGTGTAAAATAGGGGCTTTGGTTTTGTTTTCGGAGTCTAATTGCTCTGACACACCTCATATATCTTTTGAAATAAGTTAGCCAGAATTTTCATTTGTAAGTTTGCACTGGAAGAATTTCTTGGTTTGCTGAAGTTGCAAGCAAACGAGAGCATTCGTCCATGAACTGCGCTTGTCACGTTGGCATTTTGCACACGCCCTATTTGCACCTGACTCTAGATAATCAAATGGTTTTGTGTGAGCACCATGCCTAATGTGAATTCCAGGATAGGTGATGCCTTCCGATTTAAGAACACATTTTCTCAGCAGTGGTTTGGTATAGGCATTTGTAGTGTTGTGATAATGACAAGTAACTGATGCAAAAGGTAAACACTGACACAAAAATTGAACGGATTGCGATCACCAATTTGCGGCGCTTTAGTTTGCTCTCTACCAATATCTTGGAAGCATTAGTATCTACGTCGCAAGATGCTTGGGTTTTTGGACCCTACAAATCCAAATTTTCTGGACATGATAGACATAATATGCCTGCAAATTTGTCGGGAATGTTAAAATTTCATCCTCTCTGTAGGACAGACAGGAAATATAATGGAGCGATTAAGGAACTTCTAATGAGAAATGGGGGAATTCCTCTGTTCATCCATGAGGTCAATCAGCGAAATGACTTCGGAGGTCTCTGGAATAGCCAATCCCGGTTTTTTGTTTGGCATGGCAAAGGTTGTCTTTTTCCAGTGACAGATATATACTTTAGTTCATTCTAGTGTTGCTCAAGATGGACCTTGAGTACAAGCAAGAAATAAGATAAATTGCTGACAGGACATATGGTTTGTTTGCCCCATCAGACACCTAAACTGGAGCAATTGATGGTTCATTTGGAAATTTGATGCGCATCATTACTCAACTCTGAGAGTTAAATCTGGCAAAGGAGCAGACTTTGCCTGTCAAATTGGTATGAAGATGAGTTTTATGAGGACTCAACTTCGGTGAAGCGTGAACGTCTTACAGTAGATTTAGAAATTATCTAATTTTGTCATTGGTAACCACATGGCCGCATGTTTCTGTTATTTTATGTGTAAAGTATCTTTATGTATGTGTTATGATTATCAAATTAGTTATGCTGTATGTGTGGGACACAATCTTCAAGTTGAAAAACTTGTGTCCTTGTATCTCTGTGCCGAACAGTTTTTGGCTTACTAGTGTAATACTTGACTATAATGAAGTGGAAGGTTTGTCAGTCAAGATACTAGTTTTTTTCCAATATGCCCTCACAAAAGGCCACATATTTCAATGGCGATTCTTCTGCAGCTCTTCCATCTCTTTTTTGCTTTTCAGGATGTTGGTAGGTGGTTGGAAGAGATAAACTTGGGAAGCTACCGCAGATTTTTAAAGAAAATGGGGTCAATGGTGAGTATCTGGAAAGCATGTCCACATTCACGACCGAGCAGATACTTCGGTTTATCAGAAAGTGCCACATGAAATGGGGGGACTTCATTACGCTTTGTAAAGAACTCCGGCGGATTAAGGGTCTCTCTCTCTCTCTCTCTCCGGTCTCATCCTATGTTTTCCATATTCATAATCCTGACAGTAGTATCTTTTGCTTCACATGTTAAATCACTGTCAATATGAACTGTGAATGGTGTTTCATTTTTTTTTTTTTGATAAGCAGTGTTGTTTTTTACTTTGGAGCTATGGATATCTTTTTGCTTCATTTTGATGCATATTCAGGAATCCTATTTATTCTTGGGGGTAGTTCCTTTCTGAGGGCAGGTATATCTTTGAGGGAATACGTTTGACTAAGTAGGGGCAAATCTTTTTCAGTAGTGGCGTTGTTAGTGATTCCGGTTTTTTTTGTCCATGGCCAACTATTTTCTCGTTCAGTGATAACATGAGATGATCTTTGAGTTATGTTATCTGCTGTCACAGGTGCACCTCACGTCGAATGGTCCTGGTCTCTTCTTGCTACGCATAATGACTATTTGACAAATTGACACACGAGCATATTATCTGTTTATATGTTGCATGCAGTCCATGCTACGCATCAGTTTCCTTGCTCTTTTTTTTGGGTATGCTTGCATATTCTGATGTCAATAGTTTTTTCCAGTGGCATGCTTGAAAGGCGATCAGAAGGTCCGGAGGCTGTGGTGGGCTCCGTCGTGCCTCTCAATAGTCTCTGTGAAGTCAGCGAAGCGCAGCAGACAATCGAGGGTTGTTTCATTAAAGGTAGAACCATGACGCATAACATTGTTTGCCGACGTAAAGGTTGCCTTGTAGAAGGAAAGTGAAAGTCGGAACAAACTCTTTGGTATCTTCGCATCTTGCCAGGTGCTTCCGTTGGTCCCTTCTTGGAGAACCATTGCGTGCCTGCACGGATTACGTGCTGTGCGTTTTCTGTTAATTCTTGTAAATGTTTTACATGCATTTGCCCTAATATCTGAAGAACAATATCATGTCATTGCGAACAAAGTACAAGACACTGTATGGTTTGTTGTGTGAAATCTTTATATACTGAAGGCCATAGTTATTTCTTGATCGATGGGAGAAACCGGCCGAAAAGTGGGAATAATCCAGTTTGAATAGAAGTGGGTATGTGCCGATCAAATGTCGACCCGTTGGAAAAAACCTGATTTAGGACCCAGATTCATATTGACCCCAAATCCGATCTCGCTTGATTGGTGAGTCGAATTAAGGTGTAAAAAATAAGGTAATCTCAGAAAACTTGCGTTTCACAACTGGAAGTCCCAGTGGAAGATTAGACATGGAGCAGTACAAAGGCAAAAGAGAGGGAAAGAGAGATTGGCAGGGATTTCTTTAGTGAAAGATGTCCTCACATATTTCTTTTCATGTTTTCAAGGTTCTTTTCCACTTTATCTAAAGGTTTCCCAAGTGAAGAAAAGATATGATTGAGGATTCTTTCATGTGTTTTCCCTTCATCTTGAGAATTCTTTATCATCTTTCAGTTCAGATTTTTATTTTCTATTATAAAGGATTCTTTTCCTGTCAGTTCTTCAAATTATTCTTTTCTTGGCCTAGGCTAAAGGACGTGGTCTTCACTTTTGTGAACGAGAAGCCTCTCTCCAGTCTCCAATGTCTGAACCAGACACATACATATGACCTCTCAAACGAGGTTTCTAATAACATAACAAATCATGTCCTCTCTTCCCCCTCCTCCTTTGGCTCCTCCCTGTTGTCCCGAAGAATATGGAGTAGGAGGAATAGGTAAGGCCATGGCGGCTGGAGTCATTTACTGTCGCCTTGGTAAAGACAAAGACTTGCTCGACGTTCTCAAAGTAGATGACAAGTGCCTCGCCAAAGGACCGGATCCCAAGGAAGGTTACGAGGAGTTGTCTGAAAGTCTAGTGTGCTATACGGGAGGGCATGCTTGGAGTCTCAAAAGACTCCGTTCCTTCCTCAACGGCAAGTCCAAAGATCAATGGCATGAGACATTGGAGAAGTTGGTAAGCAACCGTTATCTCCAGCACATCTTCGCAGTTTATGATGAGCATGTGGAAAGAACTAACACTTTGGTTCAAAGGACTGGGAATTCGTTGGTGTGCCCAGTTTTTCCTTTCGTTCTATTGTTGGTTGGGTTTTCTTGAAGTGGAACTGGCATCTATTTCACGTCTGGAGACAACCCTAATTCTAACCAGGGCAAATTGCAACATTGATCCCAATCTTTTCAAGTGTTTTCAATCTTATCCCCCCTTTTAAACCTATTAGAAAAATGCCCTGCCTTTCAAATATATTTCAGATTCTTTAACACCATATTGTAACACTTTCCTCGCGAGCAAGCCACTTCCATACAAGCGTAAGACATGATATGAACATAATTGCATCAATGAGACAACTGTGCAGGAACACAGACAGAATACCAAGAAGTGCAGGCAAGAGAAAATTAAGAGAGAGTGCCCGAATTCAAACCATGGACTTGTTCTTTGATACCATATGACCGTTATTCCAAAAAAAGCTTGAACTGTTAGGAAATGAACCAACAATATTATTTATAGCAAAATTTGGCCATCGAAATTCCACTTCCTGGTAATGAGCAAAGTGAATATGTTGATTTTCACACACGTACAAAAAACTCCCACATTTCTTGCAGGTGAGATTGGATTATCCCGGTGAATACCTAATTTCTATATCAGGCCATATAAAAAATGACGAAGCTTCTATATCCATAGCAATAGGATGACATGCGGACTGTGCGGCTCTGAAAAGGGACAATTTATTCGATTTCCGCAAGTTGATGGAAAGATGATCGGCTTTCATGGAAGATGCGGTTAACTTATTGACTCGATCGGAGCACATTTCGAGCCAATTTCTCATGCATCATATCCTTTTGGAGTCGCGGGTCCATTTGGTGATGATAAGGGCACAGCGATTGGTGACAAGGGAAATTGTCATAGGCTTCTACTCCAGAAAAATGTCCTTATACATGGAGGATTTTACTCCTGGATGCCTTGTGATGCTCTATTTCTTCTTTGTAAAATAAGGGTTTTCCTAACAAGTGCCACTTTTTAGACAATCGAATAAAGAATGCTCATCACTTCCAAGGCCTTGTCTGTCTCGTGTTATGTACAATCAATATATTGGAAGTCAAAACGTTTCCTTGTCAAGTATGATTAACTAGTGTAATAAGAAGCATATAATGAAGTAGTTTGTCTCTTGACGTAGTTTGGGATCTCCCTACAATGATTACTCTGGTATTTCTGTATCTGCATGAAATGAGATTCTTCAGTTTTCATTGAGCCTTTGACTGTTGCTGAGATTAGGGGTTTTTTGTAGTCAAAAGGAGGATGGAAGCAGGGAGATCCTCTCTCTCCTTTATCTTCTTGTCCTTGTCGTGGAGGTCCTCTCTAGGCTGTTGAATGATGCTGCGATGGCTGGAAAGATTTAATTTTCATCCTTATCGTAGAAAAATTCAACTCAATCATCTATGCTTTGCCAATGATTTAATGCTGTTCTTAAAAGGTGACATGGCTTTGTTGAGAAAAATTCGTCTGCTTCAACACTTCAGAAGCATCTCTGGGCTGGAAATTATTAATCCTCCAGAGACCGAGGTTTATACTTCTGGTTATACTGCTGAGTAAGTGGATGAATTAATAGCTTGCTCTGGGATCAAGAAAGGAGTATTACCTGTTAAATATCTGGGTGTTCCATTTTCTGGCAGGCTCTGCATATGTATTGTAGATGGAATTACTTCAAGATTTAAGGTTGGACTGTCAAAAGGCTGTCTTTTGCTGGTCGAGTGCAACTAATTAAGTCTGTCATCTTTAGTCTAACTAACTATTGGTGTCAGCTTTTCTTGTTGCCAAAGAAGGTTATCAAGCTTGTGGAGCAAAAGTGCAGGGCTCATAGAAAGGAGACCCAGAAGCCAGAGGAGGTGCTCGCAAACATGAAGGAGGTCCGGCATTAGAAGGTTGAATTTATGGAATCTTGCTTGTATTTTAAGGTGCTTGTGGAAAATTTTATGGAGGTCTGGGTGCTTATGGAATGCTGGCTATAAGGTTGCCCTCTTAGCATGGGTTGTATCTGCTCTGTGAGCTCTCCTACGGATGCCTCCTCGGAGGAAAATGATGAAGGTGAGGCTTATTTTGAAACCGCATATCAAGGACCCAGTAGGGAAGGGAGGAGAGTCTATTTCACTGTGGCATGATTTGCAGCATCCTAGTGGGATACTTCAGGATATATATTCTATGAGAGAGGTATATTGATTCTACTCTTCCAAATGTGCCAAAGTAGAGGCTGTTACTTGCAACTCCAAATGGAGTTGCCCAAATGCTAGATCTGAAGATCTCGTAGCTATACAATCAGCTATTTGTCGTCTGATATTTCCCAACTCTTCCATGGATGATGAAGTCAATTGCACATCCTTAGCATCTGAGTTGTTTACTTCTGGCGTTGAATTGGGTATTGTTATGAAATAGAGGCCATAAAGTTAATTGGCATGAAGTGCTCTGGTTCTCTCCTGACATGGCTTGCCATACTAAGATACGTTGCCTACTTTTGAGAGGATTGGCAAGTGGTCCACGAGTTCTGCTCATTTTCTACATCTCCTTTGTAATAATTGTAGTGAAACCAGGTCCCATCTCTTCTTTGAGCGTGGTTATTCATGTCAGGCATGGGATTAAGCTCTACGATTGAGTTACATTCATCACGTAATACTGGTGATTGGAACGGCAAGCTAGCTTGGTTGCAGCAGTTTCCTAATGGCAGAGATTTCCGTAAGGGTCTTATTCAGTCGTTCTGCAATGCTGTGTATCTATCAAATTTCAGAGCTAGGAATTCCAAGCTGCATTCTCAGACTCCTCTTTCTGCGGATGCTGTGATTCAAACTGTGAGATATACAATTAAACATTGTTTTGAGGGCGGGAGGAACTTAAGCAGCGCAATTACTACGATTATGCAGGGCTTTGGGAAACTGAAATTTGAGCTGGATTTACATTCTTTAGCCCGGCGCTTCGTTGCTGCTACCGGAGGGTTGCTGTATCTATCTCTGTAGGCCTTTGGTTGTGGATCTTGTCCTGTAATGTTCTGGTATTAGCAGCAGATTGTTCACTTCTGGTATGTTGGGATTGCTATTTGTTAGCTGTATTGGTTTGCATTGTTCTTGATGGGATTGTGCTTTCTGGCTTGCAAGTGGCCTTTGTCCCCCACTCTCTTTGTTGGTTGATGAGCAACGAATAACTCACCTACTTCTTTTTCATGCTTTGTTATAATCACAATTATCGGTTAAGAAAAAAAGTTCATGTCCAAACATTAATGGGCTTATTTGTCTGGATTTATGAAAAATGAAAATTGATATTTTCACTCTTTGTGTAAATTTTTTTAATATTATTCGAATTTCAAAAATCGTGTAAAATGAATTTCTTTTAAAGGTCTATAGAATTATTACATTAAATAGATCTCAAAGATTATATTGGAAAGAAAGTAAAGAAGTAAAAGTTATACTTTAATATTTTACGAGAGATTAAGAAAAGGTTAATACCATTAAAAATCACAACTCGGTACCTTAATGATGCATTTATTCAAAATTTATTTCAAAATTAGTTTTGCTTTACATTTAACTAAATTGGTAGCCGCACAAAAAAATCTCAAACTGGTGCTGTAATATGGCTCTTTAACATTTAACCAAATTAAGAGTAGTTTGAGATTTTTGTGATGCAAAAAAAAATTTCAAAAATGTGTCATGGATTAGAGAGATATTTTCCGAGACGAAAAATAATATCGAATAAATTCATGAGTTATATATTTTAATGATATTAATCCTAAAAAAAGGAAAAAAGAGGAAAATAAATAGTCAATAATTTGTAAAAAAAATCGAACTTTTAATTTGTTTAATGTAGTCCCTGAACTTTTAAAAAGTGTTCAATTTAGTCCTTGAACTATATGAAAAAGTTCAATATAATCCTTTAATTAATTAAAGATCAGAGACTACATTGAACATTTTCATATAAAAAATTATAAATATGTACCAAAAATCAAGAGATCATATCGAACAAATTGAAGGTTCAAAGCATAATTTAAGAATCGTATTAAATAAATTAAAATTTCAGGGATCAAATTTCGCGCTATCCGATCCAAAAAATATTAGGAAGCAACCCTGGGATCGGCATCATCTAAACTAGGCCGGTCCTTCCTTTTCTTCTAGAGAGAGAGAGAGAGAGAGAGAGAAACCTGCTTCGTGGTCTCTCTGCTCCTTCCTCTCATGGGCAACACAAGCAAAACAGCAGTAGTCAGTGGTGGTGGCGTTGCGACCACGTCCTAGCAATCTCGCAAGTTGCAATGTCCACGCATTCAAATCCCATCTACGCAACCCCACCAACCGCAAATCCAAACCCAGATCACCATATTCAAGATCGACGAGATCCCTCGAACACCCATCACGCCATTCCCGGATTCTTCCATGCTGAACTGAAGAACGTGCAGAACCCATGAACCCCAGTCGCCCGCCATGTTAAACCCCCTCAAACCCAGAACCCCATCTCTCGTTCACCTCCAAAGTCGTCGCTCCTCTCTCTGCTCCTCCTCGGAAACGAGCTCTCACCCCGACTTGGTGTCCAAAGTTTCGAGCTTTCTGCGCGTTGGCCACTGGCAGAAGAATCCCGAGCTCATTCGCGTGAGCGCGGAGTTGAAGCCCCACCATGTGTCCGAAATCGTGCAGTGGCATGAGAGCACCGGCTCTGCTCTGCAATTCTTCTTCTGGATATCTAAGCGGCATTTCTACAAACACGACGCGCGCTGCTTCGCGTCGATGTTGAATAGGCTTGTCCGGGACCGGTATTTTGCGCCGGCGGATAAGGTTAGGATCATGATGATCCAAGCTTGTAGGAACGAGGGGGAGCTGAAGCGGGCTCTCGAGTGTTTGAATGAGATTAGTGGAAAGGGTCTTGCTTTGACGTTGTACAGTTATAATACTCTTTTGTTACAGCTGGGGAAGTTTGGGATGGTTGGTTTAGCTCAGAACACGTACACTCAGATGCTTAATGATGGTATTAAACCTAGCCTGTTGACATTCAACACGATGATTAATATGTTGTGTAGGAAGGGCATGGTTCAAGAAGCCATGTTGATATTCAGTAAGATTTTTCAGTATGACATGCGTGCAGATACTTTTACTTATACGTCCTTGATTCTTGGGCATTGTAGGAATGAGGATATAGATTCGGCTTTTGAGGTTTTTGATAGGATGACAAGGGAAGGTTGTGATCCGAATTCCGTTACATATTCGAATCTGATCAATGGGTTGTGCAAGGTAGGGAGGGTGGGTGAGGCGCTTGATATGCTTGATGAAATGATCGAGAAAGGGATCGAACCAACTGTTTATACTTACACAGTCCCGATCACCACTTTATGTGAGGTTGGACTAGTGAAAGAAGTAATGGAGCTTGTGAGTAGCATGAAGAAGAGAGGCTGCAGTCCAAATATTCAGACTTATACAGCTCTTATTAGTGGATTCTCTGATGCAGGGCTGTATGAATTAGCAGTTGGAATGTACCATAAAATACTGAAGCTAGGTCTGACGCCAAACACTGTCACTTACAATGCCTTAATAAATCTGCTATGTCTAAGTGGAAGATTTGATGATGCATCGACAATTGTTCGTAGGATGGAGAGACTTGGTTGTGTGCCCAACATTCAGACCTTCAATGAAATAATAACGGGGTTATGCTTAGTTGACAAGATGGAGAAAGCAATGGTTCTTTTTGATAAGATGCTCAAATTTGGTCCATTTCCAAACGTGATAACATACAACACACTCATTGGTGGGTACCTAAAACAGGGTTCTCTTAACAATGCAGCTAGACTATTGGATTTTATGAAGGAGAATGGATGTGCAGCAGATGAGTGGACATACAGTGAATTGATAACTGGGTTTTGTAAAGCTGGCAAGTTAAGTTCAGCTTTTGATCTTTTCAATGACATTGTGGGACATGGGATCAGTCCTAATCATGTCATTTACACAGCTTTGATTGATGGATGCTGCAAGGAAGGGAAGGTAGATAATGCCTTGCACATATTTGAAAAGATGGGGGAAAATGGTTGCTTGCCTAGTATTGAAACATACAATGCCATTATTAGCGGTTTGAGCAAAGCAAATCGCGGTGCTGAAGCTGAAAAGCTAATTGGTATGATGGAAGATCAAGGACTTCAACCAAATGTTATTACCTATACATCGTTAATTGACGGGCTCTCTCGAAATGGAGGGATTGACTGTGCATTTCAGATTTTTCATGAAATGGAAAGAGGAAATTGCTTGCCGAATTTGTTAACTTACAGTTCACTGATTTTTGGCTTGTGTCAGGTGGGTAAGCCAGAGAATGCTGAGAAACTATTGGAACAGATGGAGAGGAAGGGTTTGTTTCCTGACCATGTAACGTTCACCTCTTTAATTGATGGATTCGTCATGATTGGCAAACTAGATTATGCATTCTTGCTTTTTAAGCTTATGGTAGCTAGAGGCTGTGAACCGAACTTTCGGACTTTTACTGTTTTGCTTAAAGGTCTGCAAAAGGAATGCCAGTTGTTCTCAGAAAAGGCTGTTGCACAACAGGAAGCTGCTTATACTTGCGTCTCTGATGAGAGTTACTCTGCTATCAACTTGTTTGTGCTCTTAAATCGCTTGTCTGAGATCAGATGTGAACCCACAGCCAACATGTACAGTGAGTTGATAAAGGGCTTGTGTAGGGAAGGTAGATGTGCGGAGGCAGATCAGTTGGTGGAAAACATGGAGCAGAAAGGCTTGTATCCCAACAAGGAGGCCTATCAGTATTTGTTAATTTCGCATTGTAGAGATTCCCAAGTTGATCCTGCCTTGAGAATCTTTGATTTGATGGCAGTTAGAGGCTTTGAGTGTCGCCTATCGACATTTAAGGCACTCATCTCTGCTCTCTGCAGGGTAGATCGCTTTGGTGAGGCGAAAGCATTATTTGGGAGAATGCTTGAGAAAGAATTGAATGTAGATGAGATTGTTTGGACAGTATTGATCGATGGCTTGCTGAAGCAAGGAAATACAGATTTCTGCATGGAATTCCTCCACATCATAGAATCCAAAAATTGCATGATTAGCTTTCATACATACATGATACTGGCAAGAGAATTGTCCAAAATAGACAAGTCAGTAGAAGCTGATTGCATAGCTGAGAAATTGAAAGCTTTCAGGTACACCAATAAAAATAAGATTGTCTCACTGTAACATCAGCATTCACCAGAAGGGAAGTTCTTTGAGATGACAGTGCTGCCTGCTCTGCGGGCACAGCCCAATTGGCCATGGTAATTTTGCTTTTCTGGCATGGAGCTGCTTCTAATTTTCATGGCAATCACATTCTGAATAATTGGTAAGCTGTAACTTCTGTTTCTCTCTTCTGTGTCTACTTGACTCTGGGATTTTCTCTTTACAAACATCTGAATCCTCTCATTAAATGTAGTTCAGCTGATAAGTCTCGTCAACCGTGCATCTGCTACCATTGCAACAAATTGATAGGATTGGCAAAACTTGCATTTCTTGGACAGGTGATTGTGGTCAAGCTTGATTTGGAATGGTCACCCTATGCCAAGCACTGGCTTAAGGTGGGTATCATATTACAGCTATCATACCCCTTGAGTTTTCTTCATTTTATGTATCCATTATCTCGACCTTCAAAATCATGTCTTTTTTTTACCGTCTAAGTTGGAGAAAATTGGGTGTCACAATATGGACACTACCCGTGCACTTATTCTTGTCTGGCCAAGTTTTGCTGATAAAGAAAAAAGAATATTCTAAATCTTCTGATTGTGCAATTTAAGGCTTTTACTTTTATATGGTACAATTTGGTCGCTATGAGGCGTTCAACTTTATTAGTGTTTCTTGGGCATTTTTTGCAATTGGAAACAATTTTGGCATGTCATAAGAAGACCTTAAACATCTAACACTTGTCTCTTAGACAACCTGGGGTTTAGTAAACGCAGAGATATGTATTTTGATGCCTAATAAGACCAGAAAATAAATTAAGCATGAATGTCTGATTGTTGTTATATATCAAGGAAACACATTCCTGATAGTGGCTAGTTAATCTCTTGTATGAAATGAAATGAACTTTTTTATACACTGAAATAGATGGAGCACAGGTTTTTAGAGTGACTTTGTGAGTGCCTAGCCCCTGCATAAATAGTGAATGAGTTATTATTCACTGGATTATAGACATGGGACCTGACTATTTTGAGAGGTCAAGTCCACTGTTTAGGTAGACTTGTATGAGGCATTATTTCATTTGGCTGGCCGACCCGAAGTGATGAAAAGTTTGTTTTGGACAAGTGGCTCTTCTATACTACCTAGCCTAGCACATCAATTGTTGCCCAATCCCAAAATATTATTCTTACTCTGTCTAGGTTCTGTCCAACCCTAAATTTTATTTGTACTTTATCAGGGATTTGCATTCGATGAGTGAGCTCGGGAAAGCTTTTGAGTTTTGCACCTGGCCTGACCTGATAATTGAGTATATAGAATTTTCAGAGGACCCTGCTCAATCTTGGAATATTCTTATTATGCCCTTGTTTGATCGGACCTCAGTGCAGCAATATAAACAAATTCTCCATCTTTCTTAAGCAGCAGGGCTAGTGAAGTACCTGATATGGCTTCCTTGTGAACACTTATATACTAGAGGAATGAAGAAACTAAAGTTTGATTGATGTAAGTTTAGACTCCTATTTGACATTGTAGATGAACGTAGCACATTCGACTACTTCAGCACACGGTTGACCTAAGTTATAACTGAACTGTTGTGGTCCAAAGTTCGAGTAAAGAGCAGGAGCTGTGACATTCTGTTCATAGGAAATTTATGGCTATACCTGGTTTATGAAATGTCTTATCCCAAATTTGTCCACTCATGTCTTTATTTACATCTTGTTGAATAGCTGATTTGTAGATTATAAGTATCTGCGGATTACACTTCAAATTAAATTTATTTTTGCTCTTGAAATTTTTCCGTTTTGCTTTTAAAGTTTTTCTGCTATAACCTTACAAACAATGAAGCACAGTGGAGATTTTAATGATTGATTTTTGACTTCTCATACTTTAAAGATGAATTTTCTTGTCTAAAGCAATGCTTCTATAATTGTTTACTCAATTTTTTACTATGAGTTGAAGTTTATGCAATCTCAAGTTCGGATTTGTTTAGAGAAGATGATAGAGTTTGTAATATTAGTAGTGGTGACGATTGCACAGTTTTTAGTATGATTAATCCAAGTAGATGTTCTTGATTTCAGTGTCAAATTCTCAAAAGTAGTGTTTTTTACTCTCTTCTTTTTCTTCAAGTTAAGAGTCTCTCATCCCTTTTGTGGTTGCATTAGGTTTTGTATAACTCACTTCTATAAGCTCTTTTTGCCAAGCTGAAGGAAGAAGTCTACAGGGTTAACATTTTGAAGGAGAAATGTTTGCAACACTATATATTCACCAGAGTGGTTCTGCCAGAAGCACGCCACAATTACAATGTAAACTGGACAATATGGTGCCATATCTTCATTTGTCCATTTATGCAGAATAGCGGAATCACAGATATTTCAGTATAGCTTTGCTTTGAATGATGGAAATCAAGCTCAGATTTGGGAATGTTGACATATTTACCTACATTTTGTAGGATTGAACTGTGTTTCTTGGCCATTTGAAGCTTTCCTCTTGCCTGGCAGACAGCACAGCTGAATGTTGATGTAATGAAGTACAGTTTATGTGCCATAGCCCCAACAAAGAAGAAGAAGAGCCAAGCAAGGGAGGGGGAGGATGAGAAGTGGAGCTCGTATCACCATCAGTGATGAATTCTTTATTGTATATCGGTAGATGTTTAATCATACTAGTCAAGCCTCAGTAAAAATAAGTAATTGAGAAAATAATTGCCGCGTTCTGGTCTAATTATATAAAGGTGCTCCTTAATGGGGATGGAGGTTTCCCTAGTTAAGTTGTCTCTCCTATTCCTCATGCACTTTTAGGCTATGCAAAAAAGTGGTGCGTCAAGCACTAGTAATCTACTCTTCAATTTTGACAAGGGTGTCCATTTGGGTGATCTTGGGGGGTATTTGAGGATCAGAAGTCTAGCGTTTGATCTTTAAGGGCCTGTTTGGCAATATGCCAAATAATGAAATTTCTGTTTTTTGTTTCGAGAAATAATTTGGGAATAGAAATGCGTTTGGTAAACTCTTTGTTCCCGAGCACATTTTTACAAAAATTTATGTCGAGAAACAGTTTTGGAAGAGAAGTAAGAAGTAAAAAAAAGTTGCTTTTTGTTTCTCTGCACAATTTTGAGAATCAATTTTTTTTCTTATTTTTGTGTTGCTCTTCATTGGTCACCGGCCGGCCGGCGACCGCCGACCGACCAGGGGCCGGTGGGCGTCCACGGCGGCCTCGTCGGTCGCCCCGGTGGGCGGGGTCGCCCTCGCCGTCGTCAGCCAAAGAAGAAAATGGGTAGAAAAAAAAACAATTCAAAATATTATTAAAATATTATTTGGGAACATAAATTTTGTGTAGTTACCAAACGCATTTCTATTTTTTTTTTTACTCTAGGAATAGAAATTTTGGACCCCAGTTTATCAAACGTTTTCAAATATTAGAAATTGTTTTTAGGGCGCGAATAAAAAAAAAAATCATTTCTGTTCAGAAATAGTTCCGGGCATAGAATGGTATTCATGCACACCCTAAATGTAGGTTGATGGAGTTTCTGGGTTTTTGTATCACAGAGATATCGAGTTGTCATCAGAATTTGTTTCAAGTTTTGTATCATTTTACAGGGGTGGTACCCTTTGGTACTCTACTGATGAAATACTATGCATTCAAAGTGAATGAAAATCGTCTAGCGAGAACTTTTTCTCTTATCTAAGCTTCTTCCCTGTGCTCTGTGTGAACTTTGGCCCATAATGTTTGGGTTGGTTAGTGGTCATGCATTCTTTACTTCTTACGGGTGGACTAAACTTCCAAATTCAGTATCGGAGTCCGTGCCAAGTTATCCTCGGTTGGGTTTTCAATGACTCTCGACTTCTCACATAGAGCTCTCTTTCCCCATTCTTGTAGAGATGAAAAAGGAAAACGCTCTAGTTCTTGCATGGAGCTGCAATTTATTCAAGATATGGTTGAACAAAATGAAACTGTAATTTCTCCTCATATTATCTGTTTGGTTCCTGGCCTTCTGGTTCATTTCCACTCTAGCAACATTGATAAATCTAAATCTATTTCCCATCCTTGATTCTCACGACTTGATTCTACACATTCTGATCTCACATCTCACGTGTTCCTCAGTGGCCCTATACCATATGCCCCACTCCAGGCCCTTGTGGTCCATTTCTTTGGCCTTCTCAGGTGATACTCTTGACGGCAACAAGCGAAAGAGGCCATATAATCATAATGGCAGGTCTCTCTCCTCACGTCCCTAAAGCGTGGCTCTAATCAGAAGATGACACACTTAAACTATTGCTCATTGTCTCTTTCTCAAGAACCCCATCAAATCTCATGCACTCTCTCTCATAATCCAGAACGAAGAAGAAAACAAGAGAATCAGTCCAATGAATGGGATTAATAAATTCCCTAATACAACAAAAAGTTCCTCTATCTCCGAAGCTCAGGAGGGAGGTTGTTGAATGACAAAATTAGATGGCTTAGACAACCACCCAAAATCTACTTATTCCCTTGGAGGGGCACTTCCAAATGCTAAGTACACCTTCGTTTGGACTCTTCCTCTTGCAACTACTCTCCCCTAGGAATTCATTTGCCTCCTCATTCCCTCCATGAACCTCCACCGGAATCTTGAATTTTTCCTTTTGGACTTAGTTTCCACCCGGCCGATCCTTCCCCCTTATATTTCGACCTCCGTTTTCGATGAGCGTGGCTGAGAAATCACAAGGAGTTCTAATCCCCTCCAACAATGGCGAGGCAGAGCGGTGATACGAAGATGGTCCGGTCCTCCCTGGCGTTGCTTCAAGAAAGGTTCAAGGAGCTTCAGAGAGCCAAGGAGAGGAGAGAGCAGTGGGAGCATATGAGATGGATCCCCGAACCAGGCCAGCCCAACCACAGCGCCAGCCCTGACCGTGCCAGGGCTCGTTTCCAGCATCAGACGAGTCATCCTCATCTTCCATTGAGACCGGCCCCTGAAGATTGTTTCCTCTCGCTAGGCCTCAACTCACACTGGCAGCGGAATCACGGCAAGTTTCGGACCATGAACACGATGCCGTCTCCTAACATATGGCCAAATGTGACACCATCGACCTTGTCCAAATGTCCCGACTATTCAGACATCGATACTTCTCTCCATCTTTAGAGGAAATGTTAAGATTCCAAATATATCTTGTGTTTTTGTTCTTTATTATATGCTGCGTGATCAGAGGAGCAAGTAATAACACTACATATTCAATGGCAAATAATAATACGTGTACGGCGGTTTTGTGATTGCTTCACTTTCTTGTTCATTTCAAGACACAGTTCTCCTATCTTTTCCTTTCTTTACCACTAAAGAGCAGCACAATCACCATTGATCATTTTACGAAGAGCCAATCATCATGAACACCTTGCTCTGGAGTGTGTAACTCCCTCATAATATGGATGAACAGAGAAAGTTGCATGTGCCATCTGATGTTGTAGGCAGCCTCAGATGAAATTGAGGAAGGCAATCAAATTTGGATCTCAATGTGGACATCCGATTTGTAGTGACAAGAGAGAGCATAATACAGAACCCTTCTAGAGTAATTGCCTCTGTACAAATTGAGTTCTAACAAGAAAGGATCACATTCATTCAGAATCGGATTGGGTATTACTATAGTTTTGAAAACTTATGCGCTATTGTCACGGGTCGATAGTTTGGGAACATTCCTAGGCCCAGGCGATACAATAAATGTGCTATTGCCATAAGTGATACAATAAAATATACCGTGTTTTAGAGAGTTCTCGATATAAATGCCGGTAGTTGGTGGACGAGAAGATGCGATCTCAGCCACCAGTTCAAGAGTAGATCAATTGATGTAATCTATCGAGTCTTTGTAAAGTAGGGTTGTTCTCCCTCTTATTTGGGGCATTCAAAACAATAGAAGTAATTTCCATTCTCTTATAGAGCTTTTCTCTTTAGATTCTCTCTATGATCAGTGAGTGATCGAGAACACATCACATTTATTATATCGCCCGTCCTTGGGAATGTTTTGAAACCTTTGTTAGGCTTTGGATGAGTCTTTATCGATATTGCACAGTCCTTAGTGCATGAAAACCTTGTGACCGTGACACTATATTATCAAGATAAAAAGAAATGCATGAGTAAAGTGGCTACGATATTTCGAAAAAAAAATGGATTCGATATAAAGAAAAGTGGGTAGCTTTTGTGATAGTGTTATCTCATATTCATTGCCTTATTATTATTGCCAAGCACGACAAACCGATGGATATTTCAATGATAATTAAGACTAATCATTTCTTTAAAAAACAATTCTCAAACAAATGATCACATCTTATGTTTTATTGAAATTCTTTCCTTTCAAATCGAGTAAAAAAAATCATTGAATGCGGTGATTGACTAGGACGAACACAGGATACATTTACATAGCTCTATATATGTAGCTATCATCATCATCACTATTCAATATTGGGTATATGTATATATACATACATGCCCTAACTTCTCCAGTAGAGAGAGTAAGGAGAGAGAGGGGGAGAGGGAGAATGGGAGGAGCAGAGGGAGATCACGAGCGCCTGGCTCGCGTCCTGAATGCCCACCTCGACAACATCAACGACACCTTCCAGGTCTGCTCGCCTTTCTCTCTCCTCTTCCAATTTCCAAGAACAGATTCAATTTTTCGGTTTCTTGTTTCTTGTTTTCCTAACCATGGCGGACGTGTGCCCGCGTGCGTGCGTAACCTGTGCAGGTGTTGAGTCAAGAACCCTCTCGTTTTCACAAACGGGTGACTTGGGAAGAGGTCGTCAAGATCGGGGACCAAGTCTCAAAGCAAGCCACTGTGGGTACTGTCACTCTGTCTGTTTCTCTCTCTCCTTGCTGCGAGCTCGTAATTTCTGCTTCTGTGTGATTCTTGTCGACGTGGGTACTCGCGAACGTTCTCTTTTTCTTTGCTTGCTCTGGTAACGATCCATGAACTCTGGTCTGCTTGTGAATTTTTGGTGGACAATTGTCGTTGTTTTCTTGATACGTTTGTATGGTTCTGGTGGCGATCCTCTGCCTTCAGCATGGACTTTATCTGGTCAATGCCTATGCTGTTCCTTTTCTTGTGGACTTGGGGGGCGTCGTTCTCTCAACATGCCAAGATAAACCAGTTATTTTGTTGAATTAAGTAAATGGAATTGATGGTGTATGGAGCTTATGTCTGCCAATCCAACGTTCTACCTTAAGGCTTCTGTCTAGATTAGTATTCATTGCGGGTCTTGGAACTTTGACACATTTTATTACAACTTCGGTATTTCGAAGACTGAATTGGTTTGGGTAGTGGTTGAAGGGTGAGATGATAGCATGCATGGAGAGGACCGGCTTTTATCTGATAAAATTTTCTGTAAATTCAGTTCAAATACAGCTAAATGCAGAAACGGAATGGTCAAGAAAGAGTGCTGGAATGACTTATATCACTGTTGTGGTTTTCAAAGGACAAGCCGTCTTTTCTTAGTGAAAGAAAGAGGACGAACTGTTTTTGCTAGTATCTTGAGTAGGTCTCGACAGATAGAGTTTTGCTATAGAAGTCAGTTCTTAGGGAGTAAATGATCTTGGCTCTTTCATACTTATTGGTGCTTGTTTTGACCGTGCAGTCGGAATGCTGTGGATGGGACAAAAACCTCAAGCTAAAGTGATGGAGGAAAGCATGGCAACGTACTTTAATGCACTTCAGGGTTTTCTACTGTTGTCCCATGGAAGCATGGTGGGTGCTGGACCGACTCTTTCTTCCACTATCCATGAAGTGTTGAAGAAAGTTGTTGACTGTAGCGTTAAGTTACTCAGCACATGTGTCCATTCTTATGGTAAATCCTAGTCATATCTCTCTCATATACATGTATCCTACACACAATGGATAGGTTTGAAGTTGAGGTCCTTGATAAAATGATTGGGAGACTAAGGTGGGTAACATTTTCTTTTAGCATGGCATTAGCTATTGAGCCTTGATTTATTCGATTTCCCTGCCATTAGGAAAGTTTATCAGGTTCCAGGAGTGGTGGACAATGATGCAAAGTAACTTGTGATGGCATTCGTGGAGTAGATAATTGAAAATTCCAGGAAAAGGGTTATGTGGGTACATTCAACCAAAGAAATTAAGAGCTTGTCTGTAGATGTTTGTAGGAACCGTTTTTGTTTTTGAAGACATAGATCAATGTAGACTTGCTAGTCTAACTGTTAAATAGTTAATTGTTTTGAGAATTGTTTTTGAAAACAGGCTTATTTGAAAATGCCTAATGTTTTTTTTTTTGGTAAAGGAAAATGCCTAATGTTTGTCTCAGTTGTCCTCATTATTTCTCTAGTATATAAGGATACGAATTCAATTTTTTTGGTACTTCCGCATGTTGCTTAACTATCTCACTTGTGCATATTGTCCTGCAATTTATGGTAATAGTGTACAATTTCTTTTCTGAATATTTTAGAACACATTTTTCTATAGGTTCTAGCATTGAAGAGGAACAGGGGGTTTCCATTCCAGTGCTAGTTGGTACAGTGTGGGAGGCATGTTCTGCTCTTAAGAAAGCTCCAGCAACAAATATTACTGCAATTGGGCGAGGCATGTCACGGGTTGCAGTTACCATGAAGGATGTCCTTCGCGAGATGAAAGAGCTCAAGCCAGCTTGCCTGGACCCCCGTGATGAAGCTTCTGATGTCTCCTCTATAAAAGAAGGCGAGACTCAAGTTGATGATAATTCTAGTGAAGGTGACATAGGCAATGACTTATCACCTGAAGAGATGAAAGTTGCTAATGCGGCAATTGTGGTGGTGTCCGATACCCTCACAGTCATCAAGGAATTAATACGCGCCATCACAGGTTTGCTCAAGATGGAAAATTCAGATGACAGCGGTGCCTTTGTGGATTCTCTGGAAAAGTTATTGAAGCTATGCCAAGGAATAGGAGTACAAATTGATGAGCTCGGTGCTTGCCTTTACCCTCCACAAGAGGTCTCGGCCATGATGGTGGCCTCAGGAAAAATGTTGACTCATCTCAATGATTTACAGGTGGAGGTGGAAAATATTAAAGGAACTTCAGAGGGTTTTGTTCGGGCTTGTGATGGTATCAGAAGTTCGCTCAAACGGTTCGAGTCCGATTTAAGTTGCTATCGCCCTGATGATTTGGAAAGCCTACTGCAGAGTACTACTTTGAGTGATTAAGCGATGTAGGGGATGCCGTGATGGGCCCCGGGTGGTTGATGATAGGGATGAGATGCTCACTGTGCAATCTTCTAATTGATTTCTGTCGTGCACTGTTTGATGAATGGAGAGTCGACCTCACATATGCATATGACCTCGTGTGCTTAGTGTTAGATTTCAAATGAACCACTTTTGTTTTTGGTTCAAGAACTTTGTAAAATGGTATACCGGACAGGCTTTTACTGAAAATTGGAATTCCGTTGATTTCCCCAGATTCCTACCACGATCCTTTCCTTTTACTTGAGCAATGTCTCAAATGATAGGTTTGTTCTGTCTGGATCGCTTGCGCAAGAACTAGATTTTGAGATGGCAAAAGCCACCAGGAATATGTTCTCACCATTCACATCCGTAGCACCACTAAAGTAATATAAAAGAAAGAATCTTTGCCGTTTCCAATCGTTGTATATGCTTGATAAAAGACTCAAGCTTCACAAAAGTTCGCAAATTTGCAGAGCAATGGGTTCGTCCGTGGTTCTGGGCTTGAAAGTTCTTGTGAGCATTATTGTCAATGTTACTTTATTACCGTCACTGGGACGATTTTAAGCTTGCCATGGATAGCACCCACATCTATCTTATTCGACAGAATAGAAATTACTAGAAGAAGCTAATTGCCAGGATCAGTAGAGAGGAGTCGATCTTTCAGCCGAACAGTTGCAGCAGATTTGACGTGGTTTCGTTTGTTGAACCTTTTCAACTCTTTACTAGGAACTCGGTGGGGGAAATACTCGGAAGGAGCAGCGAAAGCATCCAACATGAGCGCGTCACTAATACCGTGGCACCGAATCAGAGAACTCAGACAGACGTCTGGGTTCACAATCCTGGCTTTGTTCACGAACATGCCTGACCTTCCATTGTTTTTGATGCTGATCATCCGGTTGGGCAGGCATGTGGGTATGAGAGTCCTGTTGGGGAAGTGAATCAGGTGGCTCATCAGGAGTGGCATGGGGATCGAATGGCTGAGGATGAAATCTTGGAGATTGTCCTGACTCACCGAGGCCTTGGACAGTTGCCGGTCATCTGGCATTAGGAAGGTGATATTAGAGCCATCGAGTGCGTTGGGGTAAGTGCTGAGCCTTTGGAGAAGGATGACAAAGCCGCGGTAGGACTTCATTCTCATGTCGGCCATGGCTTTGTGCAGGTCGGTCTGGTTAATATCACCAGCGGGCCAAGATTCAGCGAAAGCACAAATCTGAAGAAGGATGAAGAGCGACAAGGCCATCTCTATTCTATGCGAGTTCTTCTGAACTGCAGATTTTGAGCATGTCTTTCAGAATGAAGCTTGTTTATATATTCCGAGGTTCATGAGCTGATGAAGGTGCATGTCTCCTGGGGCTAGTTGGTGGGTAGTTCAAACACAGGGAAAGTGCATACGCCTGTTTGGTTAAAAAGGAGAACCCAAAATTTAGGACTGGCTATTCATACAATAAAAAGGATCGTAACAACATTTAACCCGCATGTTTTTGTTGAACCTAGGACCCTGACATTGGACAGCAATTGAGTTGTAACCAGTACATTGTTTGTAGGAAATTAAGATAGACGATAAGGATCGCATTTGCCATCTACTTCTATTATGCAAGGATCCCCGTTTTGAAATCATTGAAAAGGAACATCAGCTCAATTCATCTACCTCAGATTGAGATGGACACAGGTAAATAATGTGACTTTGCGTAGACTGTTCGTACATTATATAGATCATTGTGTTCATACAACCGCAGCTTATTGACAAGATTCTCTCCTGCAACTTCTACACAAGCTCCATCTTCACAGGGGATTTGGCATTTCACTCGGCAATGCGACAAAGTTCGTGTTCATTTTGGCCCTATCAGGCTGTGAGCTTTTTTATTTTTCTAGAAGGAAAATAGGATGAGAAAGGAGGAGGAATAGGCCAAAACCCCATCAATGTGAACTGGAGAAGTTCAAGTGCTAAAAAAAGTTGAAAAAGGAAACATCACCTCATGAACTGTATTCAGGGACATATGGGATATAACTTTGACACATGCCTCTAATTGTTCTTCGAATGAATGCGTAATCTTGGGGTAGAATATAAAAATCTCCTAGCTGGAGTCCATGTTGTATTTGGAATTTGAAGAATTTTTTTTTGCTCTGATGTCCTGTCTCGCCCTTGTTATAATAATATGACATTCTTGCTCTGTATACCTCTGAGCTTCGATAGTATGTGGCCATAAGACCTCTCTGGAGATAGCTCGCACTTTTGTTCCCACTGAACCTCTCTCTCTCCCTCACACACACACACACTCTCCAGAAAGAGGCATGTCAATTCCACTGCAATGTATTCTGATTGCTGCCCTCTTCTTGGCAACAGTTCCACGCAAATCTGGTGAGTTTTTTTTTTTTTTTTTGGTTAAACAAATCTGGTGAGTTTCTCGTTACTCTGTCCCAAAAAAGTCATGGCAAGCTCGGGTCAAATAATCAAGAACCTTGAAAACTGTCTACCCATTGTGGTTGTCTTCCTCTTCCAAGCACTGAGCTTCCACCATCTGATTTACGTCTCTGATGCTTCCATCTGCTCATCTGATAAAACAAGGCATCGCAAGAAAGCCTCTTCTGATCTTTATTTCTCTGCTCTTGATGACATTGCATATAGCTGGGGAGTTTGAGCAATGGTGTGTGGCTGACGAGCAGACCCCAGACGACGAACTGCAAGCAGCTCTGGACTGGGCATGTGCACAAGGAGGGGCTGACTGCACTGCAATCCAGGTGAACCAGCCTTGCTATCTCCCCAACACCGTGAGGGCACACGCTTCCTATGCCTTCAACAGCTACTACCAGAAGTTCAAGAACACGGGTGGATCTTGCTACTTCCGCAGCGCCGCCATGACCACCGAGCTCGATCCCAGTAAGCATCTTCGATCTCTTCTCTTTGCTTCTGGATCGATTCTTCCGTACAGATCTGACAAGAAAAATGAATGTTTACTATCGAAAGAAGTAGTCTACGTAACGTGAAGGGTCTTATGTCATAATAGTGAAAGTAAAATCTTCTAGCAGAAAGTTACGGAAACTGAGAAATTCTTTAGCTTGTTCAATTCAATCAGTGTATAAACAATGCTTTACATTTTATAATAATTTCCTACTAAGCTGTACTGGTACTTGATCCCCACGCATGGGATCTAGAGAAAAGAAGCAAAGTCCATGTGCCCAGGAAGAGTGTGCGCCCTGTGAGTTTTAAATGGCCACGTCTGGTGTCCCATGCATTGTCGAGCTAACTCTTATCATGGCCCAACACCTTCTTTTTCCTTTTTCTTTCCACTTTGCTTTCAAAAGTTGAGTGAAGACAAATGAATTACAATCAATAGTTGCATAATTCACATCAGTGCTCTCAGTTAAAAGGGGACAAAGCGTAATCATAGGGCGGATCCTGAGAAAATCTGTCACCTGTTCTGCTAACTTTACAAGGTGTTTTGATATCTCAGGTCATGGTTCTTGCCACTTCGACTACATTCCATGATTCAGAGAGGCGTGCAGATCAATGGGGCCAAGGCAGGATGATCCGGTCTGGGTTTACTTGGAGGGAATTCAAACCAGAGAGCTTCGTTATTGTTCTACTTCATTTTCATTTCACAAATGCATGGACGATTTTTCCTTGGAAATAAGAATTCGTAGCCGAGTTAAACTAGTCCCCGAGTTTTCCGTCGAAGGGACATTCTTGCAGGAAGTGACGAAGGGACATTCTTGCAGGAAGTGAAGCCGAATCGTGCTTTCAAGTGGATTTTTCCACTGCCAAGAGATGTGAAATTCCTTTTTCGGTTTCAACTGGTTATGCTTTATACATAGAACAGTGACAGAACATGAAAATCGCAGAATCGAAAGACAAGGAACCATGCCTGCTGGGAAATAATCATAACTCTAAATATGAATCCGACTTTACCTTTCCAGGAAAAAAGAGGAGATTATCCTAGTTTCGGGTTGAACATCGTCGATGGTTTCCATAATGGTAGCCGGACGATGAAATCGGGGTTAGCTCAAAAAAAGAAGGAAGCACACTAAATCTGTAATGTTTGGCTCTAAGAGCTAACAGCAGAGTGAACAACAGACTTCTAAGAATCGATATCATAGCATAGCAACAATCGAAGCGGAGTTGCTGTCCCTAAAAATTCAATTCAAATGATCCTGCATCCTCCAACAACTATTGGTACACAGATAAACCTTAAATAATCCGTAATCGAAGTTCTGAACGGTATCTAAATTCTCGACATTGAAAATGACATGATATGCCCAACAATCAAACTTGTCAGTGAAACTTGAAATATAAAAGATCTATAACGGGGCTCTTCAGTATTCCCGGAACAATAAGGGCTGTAGATAATACTCCTAGGGACCTTGAGGTGAACGCTGCAGACAATTGCAATGGAGCTTCTCGACCGCGACGGAATTTGAACACCGTCCACTCCCTCCAGGCATTGGCAAGACCCACTTGCTCGCATGTATCCTATGTTGTCAGACCGACCGCAAAGTGGATTTTTCCACAAACAAACAGTCAACAGAGTCAAGAAAGGCACAACAAAGAACCGTCGAAAACCATCTTGGGGTTAATGTTACAATGGCCTTTTGGCCATGTGTCTGAATATTTGTACACCTTAAGGTAACGCTGTCTAAAGAATGCTAAAGTATAGGTTCCACCTGATCCTTCTTTGCCTCTCTCTGTAGATGCATTAAGCAGTGACGTCGATCCCAGCGTGGAGGAGTTCATCAGGAGTTGCGGCAGGGTCCAGATCCCAGCAGCCATCGGGCACGTTACCGTTTGCTTCTCTCTTCAGAGACCAAGATGGGACTCGGTGCGAAAAGCGTAACATCTCTCTCCTTGGGATCCATCTAAGTGCATCCTTGCTTGCATTCCTCTGGTATACCGTCTTGAAACCTTCCAATTTTATGAGGGGGGTAACACAGACACCAAGCTCTTCAGAATAATCATCGACCACCTCTACCATCTCATATTGATGCCTCACGTCAGCTGGTGTGGATCGGTCCCAATGGGGAGACCAATTACGATAAACAGCCCATATATCTCCACTTCTTGGGTATATGCGAACACAACCTCCCCGGCCAGCTTTTTCCTTACTCAGTAGATGAGAGAAGATGTTCACCTGATCAACAACATCAGAGGTCCATGCCCTAAAATGACCACATGATTTGGTAAATCCGCGATCTATCCAGTTAACTGACCCAAATTCAGAATCAGTTTTAGAACTCAAGTAACTGATCAGGATCTTGAATGGCTTTACTGAGATGATCTGGCGAATCAGACAATAGAGCCGAGGCATCCCATCTTCTTCATCATAAATAGCCCATATTTGCTTGGGCTTGAAACATTCCTCAGATCGGTCCTTGTCGAAATCATGGAAGTCAGGGTCAGGGACTGTTATCGAGACTGGTCCATTTCTACTGGCTTTTGAATGACTAACCAACTTGGACTGACCAGCAGCTTCAGCCTGTAACCTCGCAGCCTCTTTTGCAGCTGCAGCAGCTGCTGCTGCTTCCTCTTCTAATTTCTTACGGATTTCCGTCCTAGCCTTGTCCATCAGCAATTTCCTAGCATCAAATGCTGGCATTGCAGAGCAACGTCTAGCTGGAAGATCGTTTGAGTTCGATAACTTAGGATCAAGCTCTTTTTTGGTTTCTGGAGACGACTTTACCCCCGTGAGTTCAGAGCCATTCCTAAACTCGGATCCAACCACAACCTTCCTTCTCTTGTCAGGTCTAACCATGTTCACCCCTGATGATCCATTAACACCACCGGGTAATTGTGGACCAATGTCAGCCAGAGTATTCCTAGTTGCATGCTTTTCACTGCTTCTGTGTCTAGCTTTATGAACCTTACCGTTGGCTGGATAAACTGCATCACTGGATATGGCTGCAGACCCATTAGGACCAACAGCTGCAGTGGAACTCCCAGAGGGTGAGCTCCACTGGAAGGACACGTTCGAGGTGTATTCATAGCCCTGTCCGGTGTGATATCCTGACACTCCATTTCCCACAAAATAAGAGGAATTTGTTGGGACGTAGGACACGCCATCAGATCTGTGGCTTCCATACCCATTACCGGGGAGATAAGTATAAGGACTATAGGGAAAAGACCCAGTAACTGGAGCAGTACCGGTTTCCACAGCAACAAAAATACCCCGGCAATTTTTACATGAAAGTCTCTTGTTGACATACTTGCGAAGATATTCATACTGAACTTTACAAGAAGTGCAGACAGTCCAGAAAGTATCAAGGGTAGGTTGAGATGTGGGTGGGCTGAAGCAGTTACTATGCGTCGTATAACCAGTAACATGAACTGAAGACAA